>JACEIK010001099.1:308331-320582 GCA_018107945.1 Datura stramonium
TTTACCCCGTAGTCCAGTCCTTTTGGGTTCGACATTCCGGTTCTTAAAAAGAGCCACTATATTACTTGTACAACCCGTACACTTGCGGGCTCATCAATGATCCGGGTCTACATTCGGGTTGTCACAAACATTGTATCAGAGTAATAGGTTTGAAGTGTCCTAGGGTTTCTGAAAGCCGCGTTAGATAGATTCTTTTTCATTGGTGTGAAGCGCGCCACACTTATGACGAAGAGGCTACGAGACGTTTAGGAAATGTTCCCTTCTTTTATGATCTATGTCGTGCGATGAAAATTCCTTCTATTATTCTAATTCGTGCAATTCGTGATTGCAGAATCACGGATCCTCGAAGAATGAATGGAAGGAGGAATGGAGATGGTGAAGGCCACGAAGATAGCAATGGACATAGGCATCAGCAAGCCCCACCAGATCAGGAGCCCCAAGCACCGGAGCCGGCTGCCCATGCTGAGTTTGGGGCCGCTATTTAGATGCTTGCGCAGGCCATGACCGCTCAGGTCAATCAGCAAGCCGTTACGCATGTTCCATAAAATGGAAACGCAGCGGTGGCTCAAGTCATATACTTCTTGAGGATGAACCCGTTCGAGTTCCTTTGGTCTAAGGTAGATACGGACCCACATGAGTTCATATACGAGATTCTCAAGATCACTAAAGGCATGGGGGTGAATGGGGTTGAGTGCACCGAGCTGGCCTATTATAAGTTAAAAGGGGTAGCACATATTTGGTTTCACCAATTGAAGGATAGCAGGGTCACAGGAGAAAGTCCGGTCAATTGGGAAGAGTTCCATGCTGCATTCCTAGATGGGTGCTTCCCTCGTGAGAAGAGGGAGCTGAAGACAACTCAGTTCTTTAATTTGAAGCAAGGGGAGAATGACTATACAAAAGTATTCCCTTTATTTCACATGCCTATCGAAATATGCCCTAGAGTAGGTAGCTGATCAGAGGATATGGGTGAGTAGATTCGTCCATGGAATAGCGGGTTATTTGGAAAAGGATTGCAGGACTACCATGCTTCATCAAGATATGGACTTTCCTTGCATAGTACTGTACGCCCAGCAGATGGAGGCGGCTCATGCGAGGGAGAGGGAGGCAAAGAGGGCTCGGACAGATAGCCATGCGTTTACTCATTAGAGATCCGGCGGTGGTCACCGCCCTCATTTTTAGCAGCGTCACTAGCTCTAGCACTATCATCATCTCGTATTCCATCTAGACCCAAGGGTAACCATAAGAGCAAGGCTTCGGGATCGAGGGATCAGAGGGGCACACAGATAGAACATACCTTCCCAGCTTGCGGAAAGTGTGGAAAGAGTCATGTCGGGGAGTGTTTGCCTGGCTCAAATATTTGCTATGGGTGTGGTAGGACCAGATACATGCGCTTAGCATGTCCATTTGCTAGACAAGATGGTGATAGGGGCCATACACAGACCACCAGGACAGTAGTAGCTCTAGCACGTTCAGCTCCACAGGGAACATCTTCTAGTAGGGGTGGCGGACAACTCCAAAATAGATTCTATGCCCTCGCCCTGCTTCAGGAGTAGGAGACTTCACCGAATTTGGCCACTGGTATGTTGCGAGTTTTTCATATTGATGTTTATGCTTTGCTAGATCCGGGGCTACTTTTTCTTTTGTGACTCCTTATGTTGCTAGTAGCTTTGGAGTTAGTCCCGAGACTTTGTCAGAACCATTTTTAGTTTCTACTCCTTTCGGTGATTCAGTTGTAGCTAGGCAGGTGTATAGAGGATGCCCGATCACTATATTGCTTAAAGTCACCTCCGCAAACCTTGTAGAGTTAGCCATTACTTACTTTGATGTTATTCTTGGAATGGATTGGTTGTATGCGTGTTATGCTTCTGTAAATTGTAGAACCCGTATGGTGGAATTTCGTTTTCCAAGTGAATCAATTTNTTATTTTATATCTTAAGGCTATAAAGATGATTTCTAAGGGTTGCATGTATCATCTAGTTAGTGTTAAGGATGTTGAGTTTGAGATCCCGATAATCCAGTCAGTTCTAGTGGTGCGTGAGTACCCAGAGGTCTTTCTTGATGATTTGCCAGGTGTTCGTCCTGAGCAGGAAATTGATTTTTGTGTTGACCCTCTACCCGACATGCAACCTATATCTATCCCTCCTAGCAGGATTTCTCCAATTGAGCTAAAAGAGTTAAAGGATCAGTTGAAGGACCTATTTGATAAGGGCTTCATTAGACCGAGCAAGTCTCCATGGGGTGCACCAGTGTTATTTGTCTGGAAGAAGGATGGTTCGCTTCGGATGTGCATTTATTATCGGCAATTGAACAAGGTCACCTTTAAGAACAGGTATCCCTTACCTAGGATCAATGATTAGTTTGACCAGCTTCAGGGTGCCAAGTGTTTCTCAAAGATAGATCTCAGGTTCGGGTATCATAAGCTCAGAGTGCGGGAGTGTGATATTCTTAAGATAGCTTTGAGGATGAGGTATGGTCATTATGAGTTTATAGTTATGTATTTTGTACTAACAAATGCTCTTGCAGCTTTTATATACCTGATGAACAGGGTATTCAAGCCATATTTGGATATGCTCGTGATCCTGTTCATCAACTACATCCTTATATACTCTGATAGCAAGGAGGAGCATGTCGCTCATTTGAGAATAGTGCTTTAGAATCTCAAGGATCGCCAATTGTATGCAAAGTTCAACAAGTTCGAGTTTTGGTTGAACTCAATGGCATTTTTAGGCCATGTGGTATCAAGCGAAGGCATAAAAGCAGATTCTCAGAAAATTTGAGGCGGAGAAGAATTGTCCTAGACCAATGAATCCTTCAGATATTCAGAGTTTCTTGGGTCTATCTGGCTACTATCAGAGGTTTGTCGAGGGTTTCTCATCTATTGAAGCACCTTTGACCAACTTGACTCAAAAAAAGGTAAATTTCCAATGGTCAGAGGATTGTGAGAAGAGCTTCCAAGAGTTGAAGACTCGACTTACTTCAGCACTAGTGTTGACCCTACCCGAGGGTACAGATGGTTTTGTGGTGTATTGTGACGCTTTGAGGATCGGACTCAGGTGTGTATTGATGCAACATGGAAAAGTGATAGTATATGCCTCAAGACAGTTGAAAGTCCATGAGAATAATTACCCAACCCACGATATTGAATTAGCCACAGTGGTGTGCGTATTGAAGATATGGCGACATTACTTGTATGGGGTCCATGTGGATGTGTTCACGGACCACAAGAGCTTACAATATGTGTTCACATAGAAAGATCTCAATCTTTGGAAAAGGAGGTGGTTGGAGATACTCAAGGACAAAGATATGAGTCTCCTTTACCATCCGGGTAAGGCTATTGTGGTAACGGACGCACTTAGTAGGCTCTCTATGGAGAGTGTGTTCCATGTGCATGAGGGAATGAAGGAGCTGGTGAAAGACGTCGATTGACTTGCAAGGTTGGGATTTAGGTTAGTCGACTTGGCTGATGGTGGTGTTGTTGTGTAGAACGGATCAAAATTGTCCTTGGTGATGGATGTAAAAGCTAGACAAGATGAGGATCCGATTTTGGTAAAGCTTAAAGAAGTTGTTCAAGGTCAGAAGGTTGAGGTCTTCTCCCAAGGGGGAGATGGTGTGCTTCAGTACCAGGGTCGCCTATGTGTTTCAGATGTCAATGATTTGAGGATTCAGATGATGCATGAGGCTCATGGATCTAGGTACTTTATTCACCCATACGCCACCAAGATGTATCATTATTTGCGGGAAATATATTGTTGGAATGGCATGGGAGGGATATTGCAGAATTCGTAGCCATGTGCCCAGACTATCAGCAAGTGAAAGTCGAGCATCAAAAGTCGGGAGGCGTACTTAAGGATATTATCATCCCCACATGGAAGAGGGAAGATATTAATATGGATTTTATCACAGGATTGCCCCATGCTTGTCGATACTATGATTCTATTTGGGTTGTGGTAGACAGGTTGACCAAGGTTGCACATTTTCTACAAGTCAAAACTACGGATTCGGCGGAGGATTATGCCAAAACCGTACATCCAGGAGTTGGTTCGATTGCATGGAGTTCCCTTGTCAATCATTTCAGATCGAGGTACTCAATTTACCTCTTAGTTTTGGCGGTCTTTTAAAAAGGGGCTTGGGACGCAGGTTAAACTCAACACAGCATTTCATCCGCAAATGGATGGTCAAGTAGAGCGGATAATTCAAACTCTCGAAGACATGTTGAGATATTGCATGATGGACTTTAAAGGTAGTTGGAATGATCACTTGCCCATGATCGAGTTCGCTTACAATAACAACTATCACACCAGTATCCAAATGGTACTGTTCGAGCTCTCTATAGGCGTAGATGTAGATTGTCTATCAGAAGGTTTTAGGTTGGTGATGCAGCTATGATAGGGCCATACTTGGTTCATGAAGCTATGGTGAAGGTTTAGTTGATAAGGGAGAGGATCAAATCCTCTCAGAGTCGTCAAAAGTCATATGCTGATGTGAGGAGGAGAGAGTTGGAGTTCGAGGTGGATGATTGGGTATTTCTGAAGGTATCTCCCATGAAGGGAGTAATGCGGTTTGGGAAGAAAGGAAAGCTCAATCCCTGTTATGTTGGTCCCTACCGGATTATGAGAAGAGTTGGTAAGGTAGCATATGAGTTGGAGATTCCCTAAGAGTTATCTTTCGTGCATCCTATGTTTCCTATATCGCTTTTGAAGAAATGTTTGGGAGATCCAGCTCTAGTAGAACCGATGGAGAACATTGGTGTTAAAGATAGCCTAATCAATGAGGAGGTGCCGGTGGAAATATTGGATCGATAGGTTCGAACGCTAAGGAACTAGGGAGTAGCTTTAGCTAATGTATTGTAGAGGAATCAGCATGTTGAAGGAGCTACGTGGGAGGCCGAAGCAGATATGATGGCTAGATACCCACATTTATTCTCTACCAGCTCAGTTCAAACTTGAGGTATCAGTTTTTCCCTATGACTCTATTTAGTTTTCATGTGCAGTTCATGTGTTAAAGTTTCTTTAAGGTGTAAGGAGGTGTATGTTAAACATGAGATCAGTTCAGCTATATGATTTGAACCGGAGGTAGTCATTCTGTTAGTTTTCGATTTAACTAATCAGTATTTGAATATGATAATTGCATGTTTCTGTTTTTTGCTTGTTACCTACATTCGAGGATGAATGTTCCCAAGGGGGAGATATTGTAATACCCCGGAAGTGCCTAAGAGTAGACACGGAGTTAAAAGTTGAAAAACTACTAAAACTGGGAAAAGTATTGCAGAACGGGTCACCTAACGGATCTTTGGTCTAACAACCGACCCGTTGGGGTGAGTCATGGAAAGTATCTGGACTGGGTGCAGTGGAAGCAATGAACGGTGCAACGACTTATTTTGGGAAACAACGAGTCATCGTTTATAGCCGTGGTGGGAGATGTACTTTAGCATCTGGGAAGTAACGGGTCATCAAACGACCCTTCATGAGTAACAATGATCCATTTTCTTGAGCGGTGGTAGGGGAACATAAATTTCCAGTAGAATTAATGGATGGGCACCACTACCCCTTAGAGGAAGCAATGAGTCCATGTGAGAATCGTTGTGAGGAAGTTCAGAATTTTTAGAGGGGAAACCAATGACTAATACAATGACCCATTTGACGGAATGGCGACTCATCCTGTCAAGCCGTTATTTTAATCCAAAAGCAATACCTGGGTAATATAGATGATGGGTCATACCACGAGTCGTAGTATCTTCCAACGACTTGTTGGGACGCCCACTGGATTGACCTATGCATTTTTTTAGGGAAGTTTCAGTAAGGGTATTTTCGACCTTTCTATACTCTAAGTCCCTAAACTACGTTGTTTTATGTATTTTTCTTAGTATGTTAAGATAGGCTAAGTCCCCCTAACCTATTCAGTATCATGCATGCAAAAATTAAGAGAATTCTAGAGAGATCAAGCATAGATTCAAGCTCTTCCATATCAATTCATCCTTGGGCGTTCAAGAACTCTAGAATCTGATCTTACCAAGGTATGTAGGGTTACGAATGGGTGTTTCCGTTCACACCCATTCCCATCTTCTATTAGTTTATGAAATTCTACCAAAAATCTCATGGAATTTTCATTCAATTTTTATGAAAATCTAATGATTTGCTAATGTGATTTTATGATCTATGATTTACATCATATTTTATGGATTTTGATCAGATTTTACAACTATTTTCGATTATAAATTTATTGATTTCAATCTCTACCTAATTAATCTACTTATGCATGATCTATAATGAACTGATTTATGATCTACACTTCAATTATTGATATTTACAAACCCAACATGATCTGTTATTTGAAATATGGGTTCATTCAAATACCCAACATGATTTTATAATTTACAAGTTATGCGCAGGATTTCAAGTATGCATGGGCCTTATGATATATGAACTATTGATGATGAAAAGCACTTTTTCAAGATACCCATTTTTATAAGCATGGTTTCGGATGAATTAAGTGTTTTAAAGCATGGTAAAGTTTTGGGTAATGCCCACATGATGATGAATAATACACGGTTTATGAAATGATTCTCATGATTTATCGATTTATGATGTTGGCTGACTAAAGGGCCTTTGATTCTCTTCTAATCATGTTTAATGGGGACTAATAAATTATGAATGTTCAATTTAGCCTTGAAAATACATGAATGATGTTACTGAATTATGTATGAGCCTATATGCATGTTTTTGGGAGACGTGTCCAGCACCGCGCAACCCAACATTCAAAGGACTACGCCGGTGTTTCATAACTACGTGCTACCGTGGGTCTATAATGATACATTTCAATGATAGTGATCCCCTCTTTTCTTGATATCACATAATGCACGTCCCTCGCCTGGCACGCCAGGGGCGACACTGCCCACTTGAGTTAAATAGTTGGGGCATCATAAAAAGGCTCTACCATGATGGTGTCGGTTATGATGAGTCCTCCCATTATTCCGCATGTTTTTATGCACTGTTATGTTCATGATATTGGCTCAAGTGATGATTTGATAAAGTTTCTCTTATGATTATGAAAATGACTGATTCATGAATGATTAGAAGAACTTGAGCCTTACGTTATGTTACGATATTTATGATATGAGCATGATGTCCTACTCTCATGATGTTTTATGAGTTTTTATGTATTTTAAATGTCCGTTTTAATTACCTTGCATACTCAGTACATTCCACATACTGACCTTATACTTTCTACGCTATATCGTTTCGTGATGCAGGACCCAGCTCTCAAGATCATCCTCATCTATAGATCATCTCATAGTTCACATTCAGCTTATTGGTGAATCCTCATATTCCGAGGGTTGTTGGACAGATATTTATGTTATTTATGTTTTAGTACTCTTTTGGGTTAGTTGGGGGTGTTGTCCCATCAACCAATCATATGTAGTATAGGCTTTAAGACAGTATATAGAACTCAGCTTGCGTGTATGTCTAGTAACTCCCTATTTTATGTTATGTTGTGATATGATTACGTTTCTGCTATGACTTACGTTCAGTTTTCTGCTTAAAGAGAATGAAGTTAGATGTATTCTTATTCCATGGGTCGACTTTGGGCCTCTCGGGGTTCCTTGTCCCGTGTTATGATCTAGGTCTATGTTCGGGTCATGACACGACACTCATTGCTAAAATAATCAAGAAGGAGCTCAAATCACTATATGAGAGTGTCTCCACTTTATCAAAGAGAGTGGATGTTGTAGAAGGGGCAGTCACTTCCCTCCGAACTGAGGTGCATGAGTGGAAGAGTCGGACTTCGGTCGAAGTGCCTGACATGAGCGCCTTGGATGCTACAATGGTTGCTCCATCCTCAGCTCGGGGGCCAATTGATGACTATTCGTAAGGGTTGGGAGATGATTTTGTTGGGCTAGGTGATGCCAACGATGGTGATGGTGGTGCGGCAGAGGCTAACGATGAAGAGGAGTAACCCATTAAGGGAGTTCCTTGTTTCTTTCCCTTTTGCATATTTATATTGGGGACAAAGTATGCTCTAAAGTGGGGGAGGGGTGAGCGTTATTGATGGGGGGAGAATTTTTTCTTTTGAGATTATGATGTTTTTTATTTGAGTTTGAGTAGATCCATCCTTTGTAGGGCTGTTGTTGGTCGATGATTGCCCATGTCGGGCGTGTCCTGTTTTTCTAAATGAATGAATGATTTGGTTCAAGTTTTCAAGTTTTTTTTTATGATGAATGAATAATGACTAAATGGGATCTTTGATTTCATTTGCAAAATATTGAATGAAATGACCCCAAAGTCTTGTTCTTTTATCGCCATTGTAAATAGTAGTGTAGTAATTAAAACTCTGAGGGTTTATTTTTACCATGGTTCTTTCCCAAGGAGTATTCTCTTTTATTTTTTTTATTTTCGTTGTCGAACTGGGTTGGTTTTTTCCGATGATGGATTCAGTTGCGATATTCTTTAGGGAAAATGCCATGTTGCTTTGAGTATTTTTGTGAAGTTCATTCGAAGGGAACCATTGAAAAAAAAATTCTTGTTGAAATGGAATTGCAAAAAAAAAAGGGCATGAGAATGAAGATAATGAGCAAGTGTTTACACCATATCATAGTATTCTTTGTTATACATTATAAATTCCATGTTTGACTTATGATGTTTTCTTGCTTTGATGTCCTAGTTGGTGTTCTGTGTGAGAATGACCCTTGTGGATCCTTTAAGTATGATGCCTTTTGTGGTGAGGACATTTTTTATGAATCTCATGCATTACATCTTGTCTAGAACTTGCCCCAAATGTGATTCTAGACGAAATCCTAGATGTAGTTGCACCAAGAAGATGAGTTTAGGCTTTCCTTTGGCTAGTCACTTCACTCATATGCCCTCCATGAGCATCGATCCTTGTTAGCCAATGTTGAGCCTTGAACTCTTTCTTTGGCAACCACATTACAAGCCTTAAGACCATTCTTAATATCTCTTTTTGGCCCCCATTCTCCCTAGATGCTAGTAATAAGATATGTAATGAAATGAGGTTGAAGGCCTAAGAATGATGGAGTGATAAAAACACTTGTGAAAAATGAGGCAAAAGCCTAAGTTTGGGGGTATGCTAAACAAAGGGGGAAGATAAGAATTATAGTGTTTAGGGAACACCACCTTTTGTCAAAATGCACCAAAGGATAAATCAAAATCGACAAGGTTATCATTATTGTGGGAATCAGTGTTTCCTCTTGATGTGATAAGGCTAGTTGCGAAAGAAAGGGGTTATAAGGGGATCTGTTAAAGAAATAATAGTCATCAACAAGGAAAGAAGGGAAAGAAGGTTAAGTGAAGTGGAATTGATGTAAGGTATGTCACAAAAAAAGCATTAGGGAGGATCTAGTCACTATAGCCAAATGTTAATCCTACCATCACCTTGAGCCTACACTATAACCCGCAAGTCCTAAATGATTCTAGGTGCACCTACTCTACATTAGTGGTGAATTACATGAAGGGCAAGCCTATGGGTCAAGTGTATGCATGAAGATATCTTTTGGGAGAGTGAGCATGAGTGTCTCTTCCAATTAACCCCTTGTGTACATTTAAATGATCACATGACTAAAAGAATAGGGATCCTTATTGTGGTGAGTGGCATCATTCCTTTTATGGAATGCAAGAGCATTCAGAGTTAAGGTGGACATGGGGCAAGGAGTGTGAACTCTAAAGAAAACTTTGAATTTTCAGCGATTATAACTTCAGATGCTGTATGTGTTACTTGGTTGAGCAATGCCCTTGTGTTGATAAATGATTCCTTTCATAAACTTTGTCTGATAGAAAGTGGTTGCCTGCTTGAAACATCATCCGCATTTTGGTCTTTTGGGGTATTTTCTTCTTTCTTTCGGTGAGCATGGTGAGTATTTTTGGGTTTTCATAGTCCAGGTGATCGTCAAGGTCTATTTGGGACGAGAGGTGGTATATTCCTCAATAGTTGAGTATTAAATTACTTGAGGGCAAGCAATGATTCAAGTTTGGGGATTTGATTAGTTGGTAATTTACCAAGTCATTAGGCTCTAAAACTTGAGTTTTTGTTTCGTTCTTGAGTTGATTATTTGGATTTTATGCTTTTTTGGCTTTCATAGCGTGCAGATGATTAAAAGTGTATAAAAGAGCAAAAATGGAGAAGAAAGACAGAAGTGAGGGTGAATCGGCGATTCGCACACGTAAAACGGCGAAATGGCGGGCAAGGGCCGAATTTCACTGCCTCTGAGGAGTAATACCACTGGCGGCGAGTCACCGGTCCAGTCTCCTAATGATACTCAAAAGTTTTGGAAAGTGGCTTGAAGACCCGGCGGTTCACGGATTCAGATCGGCGAAACACAAGGTGAACCGCCGGTGCTCACTAGAATTTAGTAGAAATGTAGAAAAGACACCCGGTGGTTCACGAATTTTAATCGGCGATCTGCTGGTGCTTCCGCCAGTTCCAGAACAGTACTCGTAAGGGTATAATCTTCCAATACTGAAAAGAAGATGAAAAGTTCCCTACATTTAAGGGTATAAATAGAGATAAAGTACTTTGTACTCAGATCGGCGGGGAGGAAGAGATATATAGAGAATTTAAAGAGAGAACAAAAGCTTACATCACATCATCTTTTCCCTTTTGAGCTGTAAAATTTTCTCTTAGATGAGAGAAGGAGATTTTAAGTGAAAATTGTAGAAAGTACTATGTTCTATTTCCTCTTGTACTAGTAAGTTTCAGCTACTGTTGAAGATTATTTTGTGAAGTTGATTTATCTACTCTTACTATTAATTTCAATGATGTTGTTGATGAATGTGGTTTTGAATTTCTTAACTAAGAGTAGCTAAAATCATTAACTAGAGGTGTGTGATGATTAATACTTAATTGGAGTAGGTATTGCTAGAGTCATCTTCATGTTGTTCAATTAAGTGTAAATCTGTGAGATTGTCTTCAATCTGTTAATAAAGACCCATTGATTATGATATGGGTTTATTTATTCTTGCTTGATTATTTCTTGAGAGAGAATAATTATGTATTGGAAGAGAATCTAGTTCTGGACATGGATAAGAGATCGTGAAATTAAGCTAGGAATAGTTGAAATTGCTTTCTCATTCCTCATTGGCAACTAATAGCTAGGTATAGTTCAATTGCTAATCCAAATCAAATCGGCTTGAGCAAAGTTGTGGTTAGAGTCTTAATAAAACTCTAGCAAGAGGTAGTCAATAGGATGAGAAGCTGAGATTACCTACTTCCCGAGATTATTTACACTTATTGAACTTACAAGATGACTTGGCATGGCCTGATTTAGTTATTTTTTCATCTGCACCACACCTATAGTATTTCACATCCCTGTTGACAACTTAGTTGATCTTGCTATTTTACTTTACTAAATCAACCAATATAAATTCTCTGAAAATTTCAACTCCCCCAATTTTATTTGTTTTATATATTAAATCTACGTAGTGCAAACTAATATCAATTTCTCAATCGACCCTTGATATTGTCATTCTCTAGTCCCTGTGGGATTCGACCTCGACACTCGTCAGGTTACTGTTTTGATACTTCGTCCGTGTATATTCTTTGCATTAAGGAATATATTTTAGATGTTATTAATAGACTAGGTGATGCCATTCTTAAGTGCAAATTGTTATGGGATATTTGTTTAAGATGTAGTAGGGTTATTTCCATCATGCTGTGTGTAGGTGTTTGTTAATGGTGCATTTGATTTGTTTAAATTCGATTTGGGGACGATGAGGTTCGGTGTTTTGCCGATCAGGTTCGGTGAACTACCGATGGAACGCTGGTCCACTTTTAAAAATGGCTTCAGGCCACTGAGTGGATCCCGCATTACATTGGTGGTTCACATATCAGGACCAACGACTCGCCGCCAAAATGCCGGTACACTTTTAGTTTGCCCAATTTTCTGTTCCGCATCGGCAAGCCAACGGCGGTTTGCTGATTCCTCCTACGAGTTGTCGGTGCTTCGCCGATGCTGGTGGTTCTTTATATGATGTTTTCTTATCTTTGTTTCTTAATTCATCCTTAGAATAGTTTTTATTATTTTAGTTTACTTCTATAATAGTTGTCACTAACATCATCCTTGTAGAAATACCATGTCTTCATCCAAAAATAAAGAAAAGGGAAAGTGTTACACCCCGTAAACTCTCGATATGTAGATGGCCTTTTCGCATGTTGGTTAAGAGTTTTGAATGCCATACATGCTAGGAAAAGGCCCGGGGAAAGACCGGATAAGTGACACGTCGAACCATCACGGGAGGAGCCGG
>JACEIK010001100.1:0-92918 GCA_018107945.1 Datura stramonium
ATATTAATCTCTTCCCACTTCCAAGTGGGGATACTGATATCCTGAAGCACGCCTCCCGGCCTTTAATGTTCGACTTTCACTTGCTGGCAGTTTGGGCATTTTGCTACGAACTCCGCAATATCTTTCTTCATACCATCCCACCTATAGATTCCTCACAAATCCCGTTACATTTTCGTGGATCCTGGATGAATAGAATATCTGATACCATGTGCCTCATGTAATATCCGAACTCTTAAATTGTCAACGTTCGTAACACATAGTTTCCCCTGGTATTGTAGCACACCATCTCCCTCTTGGGAGAAGACCTCCACCTTTTGATTCCGCACCGCCTCCTTCAGCTTCCTCAACATTGGATCCTCATCTTGCATTGATTTAACATCAACCATCAAGGACGATTCTGACCCGTTATGTACAACAACACCGCCATCGGTCGAATCAATCAACCTAACTCCCAGCCTTACGAGTCAATGGACATCCCTCATAAACTCTTTTCCCTCATCCACGTGGGACACACCTTCCATGGAGATCTACTAAGCGCATCCGCAACCACATTAGCCTTGCCCGGGTGGTAAAGGACACTCATGTCTTAGTCCTTAAGTAACTCCAACCACCTCCTTTACCGAAGATTTAGGTGTTTCTGTGTGAACACGTATTGCAAGCTCTTGTGATCCATAAATACATCCACATGGACCCCATACAAGTAATTCCGCCATATCTTCAATGCAAACACCACCGCGTCCAACTCAAGATCATGGGTCGGGTAATTCTTTTCATAGACCTTCAGCTTTCTTGAGGCATATGTTATTACCTTCCCACACTACATCAACACACATCCCAATCCGACTCTCGGAGCATCACAATAGACAACAAAGCCATTCGCACCCTCGAGTAATGTCAACACTGGTGCTGAAGTGAGTCGGGTCTTTAACTCTTGGAAGCTTTTCTCACAAGTATCCAACCATTGTAATTTCACCTTTTTATGATTCAAATTGGTCAAAGGTGCCGCAATAGATGAGAAACCCTCCACAAACCTCCTATAATAACCTGCTAGGCCCAAGAAACTCCGGATTTCTGAAGGATTCACCGTTCTGGGCCAATTCTTCACCGCCTCTATCTTCTGGGAATCTACCCTTATGCCTTTTCTTGATACCACATGATCCAGAAATACTACCGAGTTCATCCAAAATTCACACTTGCTAAACTTTGCATACAACTAACGATCCTTGAGGGTTTGTAACATTATTCTCAAATGAGTGGCATGCTCCTCCTCGCTCCGGGAGTATATAAGAATGTCATCGATGAACACGATCACGAACATATCCAAATATTGCTTGAACACCCTGTTCATCAAGTCCATAAAATCTGCAAGAGCATTGGTTAGCCCAAAAGACATAACAACAAATTCGTAGTGACCATACCGAGTCCTGAAAGCGGTCTTTGGGATGTCACTCTCTCGAACTCTAAGCTGATGATACCCGGACCTGAGATCGATCTTGGAGAAGCACTTGGAACCCTGAAGTTGGTCAAACAAATCATCGATCCTGGTTAAGGGGTACCTGTTATTGACGGTAACCTTGTTCAATTGCCAGTAGTCAATACATATGCAAAGGGAATCGTCCTTCTTTCGAACAAATAGAAATGGTGCACCCCATGGAGACTGGCTCGATCTAATGAAGCCCTTGTCCAACAGATCTTTTAACTGATCCTTCAATTCCTTTAGCTCGGCTGGAGCCATCCTATAAGGAGGGATAGAAATAGGCTGCGTATCTGGCAATAGATCAATACCGAAATCAATTTCCCTTTCCAAAGGAACACCTAGCAAATCCTCGGGAAACACCTCCAGGTATTCGCACACCACCAGAACTGACTGAATAGTCGGGGTCTCGGACTCCACATCCTTAACCCAGACTAGGTGATACATGCAACCCTTAGAGATCATCTTCCTAGCCTTAAGATAGGAAATAAACCGACCTGCTAGCACCGCCGAACTACCCTTTCACTCCACAACTGGCTCACCCAAAAAAATGAAACTCCATGGCACGGGTCCTATAATTAATGGAGGCATAACATGCAAACAACCAATCCATACCAAGAATAACATCAAAGGCAGTCATGGCTAACTCTACCAAATCCGCGGAGGTAACCTTATGCAACACAGTAATGGGGAAACCTCTATATACCCGCCTAGCTACAGCTGAATCACCAACTGGGGTAGACACAGAGAATGGTTCTAACAGAATTTCAGGACTAACTCCAAAAATACTAGCAATGTAAGAAGTCTTGAAAGACAATGTAGCTCTCGGATCTAGCAAGGCATAAACATCAATATGAAAGAAACGCAACATACCAATGACCACGTCTGGCGAAGTCTCCTGCTCCTGGAGCGAGGCAAGGGCATAGAATCAGTTTTGGCACTGACCGCCTCCCCCACTAGTAGATGCTCCCTGTGGAGCTGAACGGGCTGGAGCTGTTGCTGTCTTGGTGGTCTGGGCACAACCCCTATCATTACCCTGCCTAGCATATGGGCACGCTTGGCACATGTTGCCAGGTCTACCACACCCAAAAGAGACATCTGAACCAAGCAGGCACTCCCCGGTGTGACTCTTGCCGCACTTCCCGCAGGCTGGAGAGGTATACTCTAACTGAGTGCCCCTATGATCCCTCAACCCTAAAGCCCTGCTCCTCTGACCACCCCTGGGTTTGGATGGAACACTAGCTGATGATGGTGTTGTGGCTAGTGACCTCTGCTGAAACTGTGGACGGTAGCCACCGCCGGATCTCTGATGTGAAAACTCACGACTATCTGTCTGAGCCCTCTTTGCCTCCCTCTCCCTTGCATGAGCCGCCTCCATCTGCTGGGCGTACAACACTATGCAATGAAAGTCCATATCTTGGTGAAGCATGGCAGTCCTACAGTCCTTGTCTAAATAACAGACCACACCATGAACAAATCGGCTCACTTGCGCCCTCTGATCCATCACCAACTCTGGGGTGCATTTCGACAAGCGAGTGAACTCAAGCGAATACTCCAGCACTGACATCTTTCCTTGCTTGAGGTTAACAAACTCAACTGCTTTCAACTCCCTCATTTCTCGAGGGAAGAATCTGTCAAGAAAAGCCATGTGGAACTCATCCCAGCTGATGGGGCCCTCCCCCGCTGCCCTGCTGTCCTTCCATTGCTTGTACCAAATATGAGCGACCTCCTTTAGATGATAAGAGGCCAAGTCCACACACTCCCCATTTGTCACTCCCATAACCTAAGTGACCTTCAGGATCCCTTTAATGAACTCGTGTGGATCCTCATCCACCTTCGACCCCGTGAACTTAGGAGGGTTCATCCTTAAGAAGTCTCTAATCCGAGCCACCGCCGCATTTCCATTCTGTGGAACCTGCGCAATAGTCTGCTGATTGACCTGAGCGGTCAAGGCCTGCGCCAACATCTGAATCGCTGCCCAAAACTCGGCATGGGCAGCTGGCTCTGGTGCCTGGGGCTCTGGAACATGTAAGGCTTGTTGATGCCCATGATCATTGCCATCTCCGTGGGCTTCATCATTTCCATTCCTCCTTCCATTCATTCTTCTAGGAGCCATAATTCTGCAATCACGAATCGCATGAATTAGAAGGATGGAAAGGCTTTTCATTGCACGATAGAGAACATGAAAGAAGGGAACATTTCCTAAAACATTTAGTAGCCTCTTCGTCATAGGTGTGGTGCCCTTCACACCCATGAAAAAGACTCTACCTAACGCGTCTTTCAGACACCCTAGGAAACTTCAAACCTATTGCTCTAATACCAAGTTTGTCATGACCCGATCATACACCCGGATCATAGACACGGGACAAGGGACCCTGAGGGACCCCAAGTCTACCAATGGCTCATGCATACAAATATTCTCATTCAATTAAGCGGAAAGATAATCATAAAGATATATCAAAAACGTAATCAAAACATAGCATCAAGAAATACCAAACGTTTAGACAGCTGAATACTACATACTTTTCTGAAAGCCTCTAAAACATGATACGGGTTGATCGGACAACATCCCTAACTAACCCGACCAATGTGGAAATATAAAAAACATGAAATCCTATAAAATAGTCCTCGGAATATGAGGACTCACCAACGAGCTGAAAGCGTAAACTGAGACGGCTTAAGGGTGAGGATGATCCTGAGATCCGGACCCTGTATCATGAAATGATACAACATAGAAAGTATGCGGTTAGTACGTGGAATATACTGAGTATGCAAGGTAAACAAAACGGACATTTTAAAAGTAAAGTAAAAACTCATAAATACACATAGGAGGAGGACATCATGCTTACACGAAAATCTTAGTAATAATCATAAGGCTCAAGGCTTCCAAATCATTTATAATCATTCATTATCATATTCATAAATAACTTTATCATAATATAACTTGAGCCAATAACATAAACATAACAATTCATAAAAACATGCGGAACAATGGTAGGACTCGTCATAACCGACACCATCATGGTAGAGCCTTTCATGATGCCTTACTGTCTCGCTCAATTGGGCAGAACCAACCCTGGCTTGCCAAACGAGGGTGGTGCATAAGGCGTGATATCACATTTGAGGGGATCAGTATCAATACAATATGTATAACATTAGAACCCACGGTGGCACGTGGTTATGAGACACCGATGTAGTCCTTTGAATGCCGGGCTGCTCGGTGCTAGACACGGCTCCCAAAAATATGCATATAGGCTCATACATAAATCGATAACATCATGCATAGAAGATTCAATTGCTAGAATATAACATTTATCATCATTGATCCCCTTTAAAACATGCTTATCCAAGAATCAATCCCCCTTCTTATCGGCCAACATCATAAATCGATAAATCATGAAATTCATTTCATAAGTCGTAAATCATTCTTCATCATATGGGCATTGCCCAATACTTCATTGTAATAATTCTTTCAAAATATGTTCATAAACATGGGTAACTTGGGTCCATGCATTTGCAAAATCAATAAACTTAAAATAATGCATATTCATCATAAATCATAATTTCGATGAACTTCCATAAATGGGAAATTTAGATTTAAAAAGATTGAAACATGAATAAAAAGGGAATAATAATAAAACCTGCCCATCATGCATATTTCCATGACTTAAACTCAATTAAAACATACCCATAAAGAGAAATCACATTGACATGCTTTGGGTAAAATTTCATGAAATTTGAATAAGAGAATTTATGACTTCAATCGAAATTGGGCATGGGGGGGGAGGGGAAGAATTCCACCCATTTTAGAACCCTACATACCTGGGAATAGATGGACTTGAGGTTTCTTGAACATACACCAAGAAATTTGAATAAAATTTTGGGAAGAAGGCCTTTAATCTTCCAAAACCTCTATAAAATCCTTGCATGAGAATGAGCATGCAATGGGGACTTAACTCCTCTTATCACACTCAGTAATTATCCAAAACAACGTAGTTTAGGCCTTAGGGACTTAGAAAGTTACGTAAACACCCTCATTAAAGCGTAGGAAATTCCTGGCCGCCAGTCCTCACGAGGGACCTAACGGGTCGTTGCCACAAGGAACGAATCGTATCCTCTATCCGTCGAGTCCACTGCCCAAAACTCCAAGGGAACCCCACGGGAGACTTCACGAGTCGTGAGGTCAGAAGACGACTCGTGGTCACCTTCTTTGGCCTACACTGCCCATCCCAATCTTGCCAAACCTCCAGGGTTAACCACGGGTGACCTCACGATTAGTGAGGTCTGACCACGACTCATGGCTTCCTCACTCAAACTTTGCCAAACCAAGCTGACCATGGGTCAGTTCATGACTCGTGGTCACTCCTAACAACTCACCTCACGAGTCGTTCTGTGACCTGGTGCGAATTTTCAGTTTTTCTCCATTTTCACTTCCGGGTCTGATCCTTGGGTTCCCGGGGTATAACATGTTATTGCTTTAAATTTATGTTGTGCATGTTTTATTCAGAATACCAGTGTATGATAGACCAGGAGTTGACTTGGGGTTACCTATGACTTCAAGTATCGTGTTACATCTAGGGTGTAGGCTCAGGGCGTGACAATATTGTGCAAACAACTTTGCAAAATTCAAACTATAGGTTGAAAATAAATGCACATGTGACCATCTAATAGACACATCTATTTAAGACATCACATGAATGGTGAAAAAGGCCTAATTCACCTTTTATATTTTTGAATTTAGAAAATTTAGTCCCAATACTAGCTGGTATAATCATCTTATCATAAGAATATGCAACACAAATGAATGTGCATGTTCATATGTTCATAGACCACAAGAGCCTGTAGTATGTGTTCAGCCAAAAGGAGTTGAATCTCAAACTGAGGAGGTGACTTGAGTTGCTCAAGGATTATGATATGTGTGTACTCTACCATCCAATTAAGGCTAATGTAGTTACTGATTCTCTTAGCAGGCTATCTATGGGAAGCACAACCCATGTAGAGGAGGAGAAGAAAGAGTTAGCTAAGGATGTGCATAGACTTTCATGCTTGGGAGTCTGTCTTCTAGACTCCGAAGAAGGTAGTGCACTTGTTCAAAATGGGGCCGAATCATCTCTAATGGCACAAGTTAAGAAAAAGAAGGACACCCCTCTTGCTTCAGTTAAAGGAAAATGTCCACAAGCATAAGGCATTGGTTTTCACACAAGTGGGAGATGGTGTCCTTAGGTATCAAGGAAGATTATGTGTTCCAAATATAGATGGTCTCAAAGAGAGGATCGTGGAAAAAGCACACAGCTCCAGGTATTCTATTCACACAGATTCCACTAAAATGTATCATGACTTGAGGCAAGTCTATTGGTGGAATGGTATGAAGAAATACATTATAGACTTTGTGGCTAGATTCTAGAATTGTCAATAGGTTAAGGTCGAGAACCAAAGGCCATGTAGTGTAGATCAGAATATTGCAATCCCATAGTGTAAGTGGGAGATGATCAATATGGATTCTATCACCAGTCTACCAAAGTCACGTAGGCAACATGACTCTATTTGGGTGATTGTAGATTGAATGACCTAGTCAGCTCATTTTTCATAGGTTAAGACTACGGATTCAGCTGAGGACTATGCTAGATTGTATATTCGAGAGATAGTTAGACTTCATAGAGTTCCATTATCCATCATATCAGATAGGGGCACATAGTTTACTGCTCAGTTTTGAAAGTCATTTTAGAAAGGTTTGTGTTCGAAGATGAATCTTAGCATAGCCTTTCATCGGCAGACAAATGATCAAGCAGAGTGGACTATTCAGACATTGGAGGATATGTTGAGAGCATGTGTCATTGATTTCAAAGGAAATTGGGATGACCATTTGCCTCTTATTGAGTTTGTATATAATAACAGTTATTACTCTAGTATTTAGATGGCTGCTTCTTATGAGGCTCTTTATGGATGAAGATATAGATCTTCGATTAGTTATTTTGAAGTTGGTGAAGCGGAGTTAATAGGACCATACTTAGTGCAACAAGCCATGTAGAAGGTTAAGATCATTCAGGAAAGTTTGAAGACTGCATAGAGTCGCCAAAAGTCTTATACAGATGTGAGGCGTAGAGACTTGGAGTTTGCAGTAGATGGTTGGGTTTACTTGAAAGTTTTACTCATGAAGGGTGTCATGATATTTGAGAAGAAAGGAAAGCTCAGTCCCTGCTGTATTGGTCCATATGGGATTTTGAGGAGAGTTGGCAAATGAGCATATGAGTTGGAGCTTCTAGCCGAACTAGCATCAGTCCATCCAATTTTCGACATCTCTATGCTTAAGAAGTGTACACCCCCCTCCCCCAACTCATTTTCCCTACAAAGAGTATGGGAATGGAGGACAACCTTTCATATGAAGAAGTACTAGTTGAGATTCTAGATTGACTGGTTCATAAGTTAACGAACAAAGAGGTCGCTTCAGTGAAAATGTTATGGAGGAATCAATTAGTTGAGGTAGCTACTTAGGAAGTTGAAGAAGATATGATGACCAAGTATCCTCATCTATTCCCTCCTAATCAAGAAACATCTTGAGGTAAAAGTCCTCTCTCGTAGTATTTACAGTTTCATATCCCATTAATTGATGTTGAAGTCCTTGGTTGTCACGACCCGAGTTTACACTCTAACCATAACACGGGACAAGGAACCCTGAGAGGATCCAAGTCTACCCATGGCATAATCATAACATAACACTTAACAATAAAAACAACTAACAGAAATATAACTGAGCGGAAGCTAACTGAAAGATTCTAATGTAAAACCCAAAATAACGAATCTCATAAAGCTCTTATACAAGCTGAATCTATCTATACAAGTCTGAAAGCCTCTACTAAACTGATGAGTTGCTGGGACAAGCCTCCAGCTAACTCCTAAAGTCTGAAACTGGAATATAAATGAAATAGAAAACATAGATCACATCCTCGAGAGATGAGGACTCACCACAAGTAGCTGAGATAGGAGCGGAGCATATCTAACCATGTGGCTGAATCTGGAAACCTGAATCTATATCATTCACATAAAGGCGTGCGGTCAGTACTTGAAATATACTGAGTATGCGGGAAGCGTAAATAAACTAAAACATGAAAGTATATAAGAAGAAAGTAAACTAAACACATTAATAGTAATATAAATGAAAGGAGATACAACAACCTTGTCTGAGATACATATATACATATTAACATGATGATTTTATAAGAAACATTTAGTGAAATATGATCAACTAATGTGCAAAGATTATATATTAACAAATATTGAGGACCGAAGCAGTGACTGATATCATAGAGAGTCTATGACTATTGAAGGGAAATGTTCTCGGCTGTGGAAAGTCCCTGACGGTCGAAGGGAGAGCATTCTATGATATAGAGAGTCACTAATATACTAAGGGAAACAATCTCTTCTAAGGAGAATCCCGAACTGACTAGGGAAACATTCTCTGTTGTAGAGAATCCCTGACTGACTAGGGAAACATTCTCTGCTATAGAGAATCCCAGACTAACTAGGGAAACATTCTCTGTTGTAGAGAATATCGAACTGACTAGGGAAACATTCTCTGTTGTAGAGAATCCATGACCGACTGACTAGGGTAGAACATGGAGTATAACAATCTGACGTCATTCATCTAGTCTAAATTACTACAGCTAATTAGAGACATGAGCATTCAACTAATTACATCATAGTGAAGTCATTTAGAGTTGATTACGGCTACCTTCTATTCACAACAAGCCCGACGTCTGAAGGATCATTCTCATGCTTTATTATCACAATTCATATCATCATGGTCCCGAATCATAATTTAATCCATACATTTTACATTCACGAACATCTATATATTCAGATCATACTTTACACACCTCCACAACATTCAAATTTTTAGTTCATAACATAAGAACGTATAACATAGAATCATGTAGGATCCATAGGTCCAATTCTATACATTAACATGTATACATTGATTCATAGTATTCTAGATTTACGGAAAGCCCATATAATTAACTCATACCTAAAGCATGTACAACGAGATCATGGTAGAAGCATATGATTATTTCATAGGCCCCATTTCAAATTTACCTCTAATTCGCGAAGAAGATTTGATAATCATGTCGCTACCATTGGTTCAACTCATACCCAATACATTTACATAGTAACTATAGTGAAACATGCACAAGTTTACATTGGTCAAAGCCCATAAGTTCCAATCATGTTCCAACACATACAATGCGACATATATTTTAGATTTGCGGAACCCATGTGATTTATATATACTTTAAACAAGGATATAACTTCATGATAAGAGTATGTAATCAATTTATGAAATCCCATTTGAAATCCTACTAATTCAAGGTGAAAATCCCACATTCATGTTACTCCTACATATCACACACATATTTTAGAAAGATATAATTTCAAAAATCTACACTACTATAAATCATGAGAGTTCTTAGAATTTTAGGAAAAACATATGAGAATTCATGCATAAGTTGAAACCCTAGAACATGCTTTTCTAGAATCATGGATTTAGATTTTTAAAATAAAATATGGCACAAGGATGAAAGGGATACCCTTGTTGAAAGCCCACATACCTGGATTACATCTCTTGCCTTGTCTCGAAGATCTAGGAGGAATTGAGAAGTTGGAGGTGATGAACCTTATCTCCTTCTTTGAGAGAAAATATAATTCTACATGTTTGAAAGAGAGTAAGGATTTAGGCTATGTTAAACCATTTAATCTGACCTAAAGAAGGACCAAAACGATTTCATTTAGGAGTTTGAAGCATAGGACTTTACCAAAACACCCCAAAACTATTGAAATAAAACTTGTAATCGGCAATTACTAAGACCAAGTATGGGTCATAGGTTGATTGTACGATCTGCATCGATAGCCTGTGACAATGCCTATTGCAGCTTCACTAAAACGCTCATAACTTTTTACTCCAAACTCCGATTAGTACAAGGTCGGATGAGTTGGAAAGAAGAATCAAAGCAATTCAATTTGATATGCTGAATCACCCAAAACGTTTTTTAAAGAGAGAGCTATGATCGTTTGAAGTTGACCCTTGCAAGAATTGATAGGAAACACAATCAGTAAGAAGGCTCTCAACTCAACTTTGTGCTAGAGATTCCAGATCTTAATTTGCATCCAATGCACTTATTACACTTAATAATTGATCTTAACACCTTGTTTCCATAAATTCATTGGGTTCGGCTCCATCCATATACCAAAGGATTTTGAACTTAGCCTCAAAGTCCGAGGCATTACAACTAAAACAAAGATTCATACCATCATATTATGACTCACCACAAGTCATACCACTCAACATACAACTCGTGGTTTCCTCCCATGACTAATGATCCCCCTTTTCCCCAAATCTATGAATATTTTCACAACCCATAACTACATCCTATGAGTGGTACCATTAAATCTCCCACAATCATTCACATGATAGCTCCAAAGACTTGCTACGACTGGTCGTAAGTCATACTCACATACTACAATTTGTAGTGGGGACTTGTGGTTGGGAATCAACTGCTCTGATATAGACCACGGGTCTTCCTACGACCCGTACTACCAACCTATGGCTTGTAGATTGAGTCGTACTGAGGCAATGTTGCAGATTTTTCTACTCGAGCACATTCCAAACTCGATTTTAATATTGGGAACTTTTGGGGTGTTACAATATCTCTCTCCCTTGGGAAAATTCATACTCGAAAAGGCTAAACATACCGAAAGGACAAAGTAGAATTGAAATTCCAAAATTGATCAATTGCACCGACAAACTAATCGAGTATCCGACTCCGCTAATTTTACACATTTGAACTAAATATCTAAATCGTACATGTATGATAAGGCGTGAAAGGGACTTAAAGACATGAAACTTACAAGGAACTAGATAGAACACTATGAAGGATTCTTTCCTTCTAACCGGCACCGAGCTGAGGCGGATCGAGCCTCTGCTCCTCAAATCGCTTCCGATACCGAGCTAGAATTCATGATATCCGGTCTAACCGAAAGTAAGGAATTCATGACCATGAGTCATTCAGAACATCTCAAAATTGAGAATATACATGAGGTAACCTTATCTACTGAACTATTAAAGCAACTTCTAAAGACTTTGTTCGAGTTGAACTACCGTAGGACATGAGTCAACACATAACTGGTTCGTAACATGAAGATGAGCCTAAAGGATTCGTAGAGTAAGTCTGGCATCACCGTTCCGAAGCGGCTACTAAGAAATTCTAGAAGTTCCGCTTTCATAGGGATGGGCAGAGCCTAGCTTCAACCGAAATACTAGAGAATTTATCTGAACCTGAAGGGATCGACATATACCACAACCGGCTAGGATGAAACTCCCCATTAGCATTCTCAAGATCCGACTTGCCGCACATACTTACCATATTCCCCTTATCTTAAAGACATCATTCTAAGGCTCCTGAATCTTTCTTAAGGCCGGGGCTAAATCACTAACTCCTAGCTTCTCTTTCAATTCTAACCTTCACTCCAAGCCTTACACACACAACTATTCATATCACACATCGACATATCACACATAGACAATCTTTTCTCAACAACCATCATAGAGCTTCTTATTCAATATTGAGTTCTGGGGCTAGCAACATGCAAAGAGTAACACAAGAAATTCATAACATACCAGACTACTCCAAGTGACTTGCCCTTATCCCGATGTGCCGCAAGGTGTAGGAGCAATTTGATGCTGTCCGCCATCCACGCTAGATGATGCACCCTGCTGAAATGGATGGGCTATCGGAGCTACTAAAGAGGTGGTCGAGGCTCTACTCGCCCGCTTTAGCCACTGCGCACCGGTGCTTATGACCCAACTTGCCGCACTGTAAAAAACAAGAATCTCGAGCCGGACATGTACCCTCCTCCCAAATGATGCTTCCGCTCATAGACAATGGGTAAATAATCTCCTTACCTTGGGTTTATACGTAACACTGGATGTCGAAGGTGCCGGGGCCGATGGATTTTGCTAGTTGAGTGGAGCGGTGTCCACTACTCACCTCTCTCCGGGAGAACTCTAATCTCCGTTCTATCCCTCTTGGCCTCTCTCTTTTCCTTCACCTTCTCCGCTTCCTGCTTGTTGAGTAAATATCACCAAACATGGAAAGTCTATGTTCTTGTGCAACATGGCGGTCCCGCACTCTTTAACCATGAGTCCGACACTCGTCTCATGAACCCGCTTACTCCTGCCCTCCCGTGCAAAACCTACTTCATCTCCAAAGCCGTACACACTTAGATAATCGGGTAGGCTCCAACGCGTACTCCCGGGATACTATTTCTGTTTTGCCTTTTAAGTTGATAAACCTACCGCCTTTGCCTCCTCAATCTCTCTAGGAAAACTCCGTCCAAGAACGTAGTCATAAACTCATCCCCAACTTTGGGGCCGCTCAAACACCTCGACTATCTCTCTCTATTGGAAAAACTATATATAAGTGACCTTCGCGAGTAGGAGGCTGGGAGTCTCATGGCTTAGCTCCCGGCCACTCCCCATGATTTGGGTGATCTTCTGGATCTTTTGGGAAGAACTCACGGTCCTCATCCACCTTTGACCCTAAGAATTTGGGTGGGTTCATTCGTAGGAAGTCCCTTACTCTTATCGTCGCTACGTTCCCATTCCGGGGAACACGAGCCATCCCTCTTTACCGATTAACTGGGAATCTGCTGCCCGCGCCAACATATGAAAAGCTACACCGGAACTTGGTATAAGTAACATGGTCGTCCATTGGGTTTGCCGAGGTTGGTGGTGCTTACCGGCGGCCATTACCATTTGTCATTTGCTCTTTCCGGGAGGCATTATTTGGCGAGCAATATAAAAATCACTTCCAGTCGAGAGGAACTATTAGAATTTCATACTCTATGCACGATAGGAATCATGAAAAAAAGGAAATATTCCTAAATGTGTCGGTCTCTTCGTCTTAAGTGCGTTGCGCTCACACCCATGAAGAAGAGTCTACTTAACGCGCTCGTACACCCCAGTGACACTCTAAACCTTGGCTATGCGATACCAAGTTTGTCATGACCCGAGCTTACACCCTAGCAATAACACGGGATGAGGAACCCCGAGAGGCTCCAAGTCGACCCATGGCATAATCATAGCATAACACTTAACAATAGAAACAACTAATAGAAACATAACTGAGCGGAAGCTAACTAAAAGAGTTTAATGTAAAACCTAAAATAACAACAAATCTCATAAAGCTCCGATACAAGTTGGATCTATCTATACAAGTATGAAAGCCTCTACTAAATCGATGAGTTGTCAGGGATGTAAGCCCCCACTAACTCCTAAAGTCTGAAACTGGAACATAAATGAAATAGAAAACATAGATCACATCCTCGAGAGATGAGGACTCACCACAAGCAAATGAGAAGGAGAGTGTTTATTTAACTAATGTAGTCAATCTAGAAATCAATCTATCATGAAATGATATAGTACATAAAGGCGCGTGGTCAAGATTTGGAATATAATCGAGTAAGCGGAAAGTATAAATAAACTAAAACATGCAAGTATACAAGAAGAAAGTAAATTGAACACGTTAATAGTAATATAACTGAAAGGAGATACAACAACCTTTGTCCGAGATACACATATACATATTAACATGACGATTTTATAAGAAACATTTACCTAAATATGATCAACTAATGTGCAAATATTACATACCGAACAAATATTGAGGACCGAAGAAGTGACCGATATCATAGAAAGTCCCCTCGGTACTATTGGCTGGAAATGCCTGTTGTGAAGAGTCTCTGATTTGCCTAAGAGAGAACATTATCTGACATAGAGAGTCACTAATTGACTAAGGGAAACATTCTCTAAGGAGGTCCCGGATCGGAATAGGAAACATTTCCTCCCTTCGCCGTAGAATCCCCGACTAATCCAGGAAACATTCTCAAGCAGATAACTCAGACTCACCTGGGGAAACATTCTTTGTTGTAGAGAATCTTAACTCCGACTAGGAAACATTCTTCGTAGAGAATCCATGACCGACTCGACTAAGGTAGAACATGGAGTATAACAATCTAACGTCATTCATCTAGTCTAAATTACTACAGCTAATTAGAGACATGAGCATTCAACTAATTACATCATACTGAATTCATTTAGAGTTGATTACGGCTACCTTCTATTCACAACAAGCCCGACGTCCGGGCGGATCATTTTACAAGCTTATTATCAAATTATATCATCATGGTCCCGAATGATAATTTAATCCATACATTTTACATTCACGAACATCTATATATTCAGATCATACTTTACACACCTCCACAACATTCAAATTTTTAGTTCCTTATAACATAAGACGATAATATAGAAAGTCAGCGTCGATCCGTAGGTCCAATTCATACATTAACATGCATAAATTGATTCATATAATCTAGAGTTAGGAAAGCCCATATAACAAACTGCTCCAAATATGTACAACGGATCATGGTAGCATATGATTATTTCATGGCCCCATTTTGAAATTCTACTCTAATTCGAAGAATATTTGATAACTATGCTCTACCATAGGTTCAACTCATACCCAAATACATTTACATAGTAATCATAGCAAAACATGCACAAGCTTCACATTGGTTAAAGCCCATAAGTTCCAATCATGTTCCAACACATACAATGCGACATATGTTTTAGATTTGGCGAACCCATATGATTTACATATACTTTTAAACAAGGATATAACTTCATTATAAGAGTATAATCAATTTATGAACCCATTTGAAATCCTAGGCTAATTCATGGTAAAATCCCACATTCATGTTACTCACATATCACACACATATTTTAGGAAAGATATAGTAATTTCATAAATATACACTACTATTAATCATAAGAGTTCTTAGAATTTAGGGAAACATATGAGAATTCATGCATAAGTTGAAACCCAAGAACATGCTTTCTTTTCTAGAATCATGGATTTAGATTTTTAAAAATAAAAATATTAGGCAATACACAGTATAATATCCTTGTTGAAAGCCCACATACCTGCTGATGATCCCTTGCATTGTCTTGAAGATCCAAGAGGAATTGAAAAGTTGGAGGTGATGAACTCTAGCTCCTTCTTGAGAGAAAATCTAATCTAAGCATGTTTGAAGAGAGTAAGATTTAGGCTATGTTAAACCTTTTAATATAACCTAAATAAAGACCAAAATGATGTCATTTAGAAGTTAGAAGCATAGTTTATCAAAATTCCCAAAACTATCAAAATAAAACCCGTAACTTGTCGCTACGATGACCAACAAGCACGGGTCGAGGTTTTTGTACGACTGCATCGAGAGTCGTATAATGCCCGTTGTAATGTCAAAATGCCTGCAACTTCTTACCTGAACTTCGATTGGCCAAGGTTGGATGTTGAAAGAAGACTCTAAAGGATTCAATTTGATATTTTTAAAATATTTAATTTCGATTTTAAAATATTTTTTAGTTTGATTAAATTTGAACCTTGCAAGAACTGATACGAAACCCAATCAATAAGAAAGCTCAACTCAACTTTGTGCTAGAGGTTTCAATGACCTTAATTTACATCCAATGCACTTCTTACACTTAATAATTGATGTTAACACCTTGTTTCCATAAATTCATTGGATTTGGATTTATCCACATACCTAGAAGGGTTTTGAACTTAGCCTCAAAGTCCGAGGAATTATAATATCTCCACCACGACTCCGAAGAACGATTCATACCATCATATTATGACTCATACCACAAGTCATACCATCAACCTAGAACTCATAGTTTCCTCCCATGACTAGTGATCCCCCTTTTCCCCAACTCTCTAAATATTTTCACAATTCGTAATCTATCCTAAGAGTAGTACCATTACCATTACAATCATTCAATTGATAAACCAAAGACTTCTACGAATTTCGGCCATGGGTCAGTACTCACATACTACAACTTGTAGTGGGGAATCGTGGTTGGGAAACAACCGCTCGATCTCGACCATGGGTCTTCCTATGACCCGGTACTACCAACCTATGGCTCGTAGGATTGTCGTACTAAGGCAATGTTGTAGATTTTTCTACCGAGTAACATTCCAAATCCTACTTTAGTCTTGGGAAATTTTGGGGTGTTAAGTATTGGTATGGTTGCATGTCTGTGAATTTACCAAGTTCGGGCTTTGTTACTCTTTAGTTAGATAACCCATCGTACCCAAAGAAGTCTTCATTTGAGGATGAATGATCCCAATGTGAGATAATATAATGGATCCCCAAAAAGTTCCTAAGATCAAATTCAGTGATGAAGGGAATATTTACGCACTTCTTAGCTATATTTTGCCTATACTTACTATGTTTTGAGAACAAATTATGTGTGTTTGCATGTGTTTTTGTTATATATTTGTGAAAAGAGCTAACACACATGATTAAATGCTTTCAAAAATGGCTAAAAGTGATGGATTTGGGTGTATTTTTAGGCTTTTGGAATGAATGTGAAGAAGTTGGAATGAAATAAGAAAAGATCAAAGCATAGCGCCATGTGCACACCCGCGCGACCAACAACGCGAGGCGCCCGCCTTGCTGCACAACTAGGCGCGCGACACGCCTAGCACCTGGGGGCGCGAGGAGAGGCAGCGAGGCGTCGGCCGCCACGTGATGCAAGGCGTGATACACCAATGGGGCGGATGCCCGCGCCATGCGCCGCCTTTGTTCGGATGCCAACAAGTCTATCCCACTTCAACTAGAAAAAGGAGCTACAAATCCCCAAATAAATCCGTAAAGGAACAAGAAAGGCATAAATATACTATTATAAATACTCCTTCATTTTTAGGTAATGAAGTGTGAATCTTGGAGAGAATTGTTAGATAACTTACAACTTAGAATTGAGAGTTAAAAATACATTGAGACAATTGTTGTTAAATCGTTCTTCCTTATTTTTGCGATAATTAAGTGAGTTTCTTCCTATCATCGTTGTAAGTATTAATTATGATTGTATACTGAATGCTATGAATTTACTTATAATTAAGTGAGAGGCTAAAACTTCCACAACTAGGTTGTGGGAACCATGGTGAATTAAACAACAAGGGTTTGTACTTGACATGATTCTAAACCAATACTAAACACTTGAATTTTATTCTCTATCTTAAATATTTCTAACGGTGTGCACATTAGGAATTGCTCAATTTTGTACTTGTTTGAGCCTAGAGAGGTAGAGATTAGAAAAAGAGAATTACAACAAAGTCTTGGTCTTTATGATCATTGAGACATCTTAAGACAGTTGCAGGATTGTTAAATTTGGGGACAAATTATTAATGGTTAAATTGAAACCGCTCATGAGACTCCAACCTATGATTGAGTATAGTCATCCAGGGACGAACCAGTCATTTGAATGAACTCTGCTATCAGTCATAAGTAAAGTATTGAAATAGATCACAAGTGTAAACCCGAAGTAGTTATGAATCCATGGGGAATCCTCACTCCTAGTTAATTGCGCAATTTGAAATTAACATCCAATTTCTCAACATCAGTTATTTGTTACTGGGTAAATTCCCTTTAGGGTATAATTGACTCAAAAGCTTAAATACTAGTGTTCTTCTATATGCTTCATATTCACTGTGGGATCGACCCTAACCTCTTAGTTGGGTTATTTATTGACAACGACCGCTTTCATACTTTATTTAAAAGTGTGGGTTTGAGCGTTATCGTGTGGCACCAATGCCGGGGAATACGGCTTTAAGATTAGATTAATTATTTGTGTTTAACTTTAATCTTTATTTCCTATTTTACGTTTTTGCTTTATTTTTCTCGACGTGTCACAAGTTGTTCTGGTAAACAAGATCCAAATATGACCACGTATCTTACTGTGTATCTGATGAAACTTAAGTAATCAAGATACCTCGTGTGGCCGCGACAAGCAATAAAGCACTACTTGGAGGCAACCCAAGATGAATTTTTGTTTTGTTTTTACGTGTTTTTCTGCAAGGTGTGTTAAGTCATAATTTACAACGAATTTGAGCATGAAATGCATAGATAGGGGAATGCTTGCCCCCACAAACGCATTTTATATATAGAGGCCTGTGGAGTTCTTGTTTCACTCTTTTACTTTATGTCATTGTTTTAGCACCGGGACAGTATATTAATTAAAATGTGGTGCGAGAAGTGAACATCATGTTACCATGCATGCCTCACTAAATTTGCACATATAGTAGGCCTAGTTTTTTTTGGAATTTATGACTTATCTTGCATACAATGTTGATTTGTAGTAGTTTTTAAGTTTTATTTTGTTTTGGGTTTCTTCGGTCTTTGTTTGGTACTTTCCTGCTGGATAGTCCTCTAGAACCGATTAGAGAGTCTAGATATTTTATTTTTATTTTTTTAGTCATTGAGTCAAGACTTAAGTTCGATGATAGATGGATGACGCACTGCCTTAAGGGTAAATTAGTTATTAGGAATAACAAGAACTTGGACCTTACGAATACTAGGTATTTCACTTTAGGTATCATTGAGACTTTATAAAATTCACTCAAAATTCATGAAAAAGGCAAACACTTAGTCTTTGGGAACTTGACTCTTGTGCTTGAAAAATTGGACTTAATTATGTTATGCATTCAATATGAATATGTGTTTATGATCTTGATTTCCATTGTTAAACCATTTTGTGCCGATGTGTGAGGAATTTTTTATATACTCCATACTTTGTAATTGATATAGAACTTGCCTGCTAGTGTGCAAACAAAATAAGAATGATGAGTTTAGAAAGTGATATAGACGTTTCTTGGTAGCCTTGTTTTTATCCTATTTACCTACCTTGATGTGATTTTCCTAGTTAGTCATTTTACACCTTAGCTCATTCTCGTTGATAACCGTCTTACAAGCTTAAATATCTTTTGTTCTATTGACTTGTATTTAATCCAAAATGACTAGAGAACTTAATTGGAAAATTTTGTATGAAAGGAGCATAATTGGAGAAGTGAAGGAAAAGATAAAAAGTGTGGTGAATTAGAAGAAAAGAAAAGAGTAAATTTTCTAAACAAGGGAGGTGATGGTTAGTGGAAAAACAAAAAAGGAAGAGCTTAAAAAAATGATGATGAAAAAATGTGTAATGTCAATGTTGAAAAAATCACCACTAGTCACCTAGATTTAAAATTGAAAATAAAGGAGGTACAAGGAGAAAAATTGGAAATTGAAGAATGTGCTAAAATTAAAGAATTGTGAAGTATCAGCAAGCTTAGGAGATTAGTCACTATCTTGTCAAATAGTTCCTACCCGTCCTTAGCCTACATTACAACCAAATGAGGTCCTAATTGATCCTTAATTCATAATTTATATTCAGTGGAGCATTACACTAAGCGCAGTTTATGGGTCGCCTTTTGCATGTATGTCGAAGTTCTTTGGGAGAGTGAGTGAAAATTATTTTATTTATGCCCAAGTTTATATTGATATGTATCTTGTGTGAGAAAGGGCATCTCTCCAAATTGTGAGGAGCACAATGGTAAGACTTTGATAAATCTTGATTGCTAAATTGTTTATGATTCATGTTGGCTCAATTAAAAGTTCCGATGAGTTAGAATTTAAAAAGCCAGTTAGATTGCGAATCCCTTTGACATTTTAATGTTGATCCTATATGCATGAGAGTGAATTATTGAAGCTTTATTGATTTGTCTCATATCCTAAGTAAAGTAGACTTATTCATAGGATGAATTTTGTAGCTCTAAATTTGAGAAGAAGAGTAGTAGATTGCCTGAGGATGAATAATAGTTTAAGTGTGGATGCAGGATGAAAGGCGTATTTACACAATTCTTAGCCATATTTTCCCTATACTTCACTCTGTTTTGAGAACAAACTATGTGTGTTTGCATGTGTTTTTATTATATATTTGTGAAAAGAGCTAAAACACATGATTAGATGCTTAGATGAAGAGCATGATTTGGGGGTGTATTTGAGGCTTTTGAATGAATGTAAAGAAGTCGGAATGAACAAGCCAGGTCAAAGCATGTTAGCGCTACATGCACACCTGTGCGACCAGCTACTGGGCGAGGCACCGGCCTGCTTGCGCGATACCGCACCAGTGTGGCGTGATGCCCTGCATGACGCACCACCCTTTGTTCAGATGCCAACAAGTTGATGTGTTGTACTTTACGGCACTTTCGATGCTTAAAACTAAGAAAATATGCAAATTCATATACTTATGTAAATATAATGTGTTGTTGTTAAGTGTTGTAGGAAAACATGTTTAGAAAGTGAAATGGGTAAAGTAAGGAAAATGAAACAAAAATGCACCGCTACCCAAGTCACGAGTTGCTTGCTCCCAATGGCTCCACTCATCTCGGAGTCGGGAGGAGACTGTTTGATATGTGAAGAACCAGTATATCTAACGAGTTGAAGGAATCACTCAAGATCCGCAATGATTCGCGCCATTCGTGGGAAGACTGGGAGGATAAAAGTGCTAAAGAATGTACCTGTAAGGAGGTCATGAGTTTGGAGACTTGACGACTCGCCATGAGAGCAATGGGAGGAATCGTCATGTGCACTAGAATGGTGCATTCAAGGCCACGAGGGACCTAACAACTCGTGCCCTGACCTGACGAAATATTAGGTGACCCATTAGCATGACTGACAAGTTGGCCAGGATGACTAATTTCTCACTAGCCAATGCCCGTTGGGAGACCTAATGAGTTGTTACTTGGCCTGTCACGCTGACCCGGATTCTGCTTATGAGGAAAGATTTGTTTGGAATGACAAATATATTATTTAGGTTTATTTTTGAAGTACAAGCCATTTTACTACTTTTCACATGGATTTTGGTGTTGTTATGACCTTCTTGGTTCAAGAAACAAGTTTGTAATTTTGTTCTTGATTTTGAGAATTAAAACAACATTGGAGTTTAGTTCATTGCTCTTGTGGTGATTTATTCAATTCAAGGGATTTCTTCTACGCACCTTGTAAGTTGCAAATTATGATTTCGTCTATATTTTTGTGATTGTGATCATACAAGCATGAGTAGCTAAACTCATATCTAGGGTTGTGGAAACCATGATGAATTAATACACATAGGTAAAAATACTTAGTGAATCCTCGAATCTGAGTTTATGCATGCATTGTTTTTCCTTCGTTTTAATTGCTTTAACGTGGTTGCAAACTTTGGAAATTGCCTTATTCTTACTCATAAACGATCAAGGGAGTAATGAATGGCAAAATGGATTAACAACCCGAGAGTTGAGGCTATCAAGTCTCATCTAATAGCTTGACTCCTTGTCCGGGAATAGCTAATTCGATATTAAGGGTAAGGTTTAATTAAGCATACCCTCGTATACGGTCAGATGTGAGATAATCATCTAGATAAGGGACCAACTATTTAGGTGAATTTAACCACCACAGCATGCTAAGCAATCGAATAGGTCACTAGTATATAAGTCTTGTGTTTATGAAGTCATGAACACAATTCTTGCCAATTCATTGATTGAATACAACCGAAATTGAATCAAGCATCTACTAGTCTTTACTATCGTTCATTATTTTGTGTTTCAAACCTCCCCCATAGGGGATAAGTAAGCCGATAGTATTAGCTAAACACATTAACTCAAGTTCTCGTCATATTCCCTGTGAATTCGACCCTATCCTTGGTTGGGCTATATATTTGACATCGACTCACTTTATATCTCATTATAGGTGTAATTTGGGCGACACGACGGTGTCGTTATTGGGAATACAATTTACTTTTTTGTTAATTGTGTTTGCTTACCTGTTGGTTCTTATTTTCGTTTTATTTTCTCTCTTTCTTTGTTATTTTTGTTCTTAACAGTCTTAAGGTTCGTGCATGCCGCATCGGGAGCCAAGGAAAATCTATGGTTCCAATTGATCACGAACTTGAATAGACACTTGCAAAATTATGGAGAATGGCCAATATGCATGAGCAAGAGAGTGGAACAGGCTACAACCATGATGTTGGCTTAGGAACAAGTTTCGGGCAAGAGATAGAGAGTTAGAAAGGGGTTGCTAAAGAGCAATGCCTAAATGGGCTGGCCGAGCGACCTAGAAGGAACAAAGAGGTCCGTGCACTACCGCAGGCACCAAGTACTGATGATGCCGATATTGACAAAGCCGGTGCCACTTGAGCCATTTTCCCTTCCCCTTTACATGCTGGGGCAAAGTTTGACATTAACAATGCTATGATCCAATTGCTCAACATGAAGGGATATTGTAGGTCATGCAATGGATGATGCACATACTCACTTGACTAATATTATGGGTATCTCGCAAAGCATACAAACAATGGGGAGGAGTGAGGATTCAATCAGGCTGAGATTATTTCCTTTTCCACTAGGAGTGAGGCAACGCTATGGTTGGTTGAATTGCTAAATGATTCTATCACTACCTAGGAGGAGCTTAAGAGAGTGCTTGCTTGAAAGATTCTTCCCACCTTCCGCAGAGCTTTGCACCTGAAAGATGAGATATACAACTCAAGCAAATTGAATCTCTGGAAGCACTTCACGAGACATTGTTGTGATTCAACAAGAAGCTCAAAAATGTGCCCAACCACAAAGATTCCGCATGATACATTATTAAGATATTATATAGGTCTCTAAATGCTAACACCAAGGCGGTGGCTTATACTATCTCGGGTGGAACTTTCATGAGTCATACTTATGCTGAAGTTGTTGAGGTCCTTGGATAGGGATCACTAAAACCAACCGTGCATGGCACATAAGAGAGAGCCTGAGACTCCTACTGGTACTTATGCTGCAGGTATGTTTAAGGGAGCAGAAGGAAGGATGAAGAGCGAGACCAGATATTACGAGATCAAAACCACAATGTGGCTACTTCTGCTAAGAATTTGATGGGAGCCGGGTCGAAAAGGTGAATGTTAGGTTCTCAGGGCAAGGCCCCGAGAAATGATAAAGGCAAATCAAAATTCTGAGGAGGAAGAAAATTATCCTAATGATCAAGGGGCGTGTTTCCTGACTAACACACAAGGTTCTAACCAAGACTCTTGGCTGGCCAAGGTCGGGAACCAAGGTCGGAACTACTACAGAGATAATAATTACAACCATGGCCACATAGAGACAATCGAGATTGGAAAAGTGTGAGGGATACAAAAATGACAGAAGCGGTGTATATGTTCCTCCAAGGAATAATGAGCGTAGTCTAGTGGCTCAAGAGTGAAGACATGTTGTCTAAGGTACTTAAGAAGATGAAGGTGACAGAGGTTGGTTTCATGAACTCCGACGTTGATATTTTTGGCATAAAACCAAAGGTGGAATCACATGTCGTGGCCAGTAGATTGAGCAAAGATCTTAGTTGGGAGAAACCGCTATGAACCAGCGCGTATGGGCACCCTTCCTGCATTACAGCTTCAAAATTCAAAATATGGCCGGGGCCATTGCATGGCTGTCACTAATAGGAGTGGGAAGGCAATATTTGATCCTCTGAGGCTGCCAGACTGATGAGATAGTTGAGCCCCATGTTGATTGATGATGATATGATGATCTGAGGAGCGTATTTTGGTTGATGATTCCACGGATATGACAACTCTGTAATGCAAAGGAGCATGGGTTTGCAAAGAGAAGGAGAAGGAGGTACCCTCAAAAGTGATAACACTATTCCTAGACCTCCTCCCCTTTTCCACAGAGGTTGAAGAAGAAGATCGAAGATGGACTCAGTGAATATGATCGCAGATCCTGGAGAAGATGCCCCGGCTATGCTAAATTCATGAAGGATCTTGTCACCGGAAAAGAGACCTGAGCGAACCTGCATATAATTTGCACCATGGTAGTGCAATAGCATCTCGTTCTCTTGTTCGAAAAGGAACGAGATTTCACCGTATCGTGCACTATTGGAGCCTTTAATTTTTCTAAGGAATTATGTGATCTAGGTGCTAGTATTTGATTCCATTAGAAGTGTCTTATTACTTGGGCTTTGGGAGCCCCCAAACCTACTACAATGCGGCTTTTGATGGCAGATCGCACGATAAAAACTGTGCTGGGATTCTATGATGTTCGAGTGAAGGTAGATTCCTTTATATTTTCTACGATTTTGTCATTCTGACTCTGTGAGGTTGGATTTGAGGTCCCCATTATTTTGGGGCGACTCATTCCTCGCCACCGGACATGCTCTTGTAGATACGGAAATTGGAATAAACTGAAATTTAATTGAATAATTAGGGAGGTGACATTCAATGTATGTCGGTCCATGAAGCAAAAACAAATGACATGAGGGTGGTCTCGCAGAATTGATGTTGTGGAACCCGAGTTTCCAGCTATGCCCATTGGAGGAGTTAGTGACTCTTGAAGACTTAACAGCAATGTTGATGAATGTTATACCGAGGAGATCCATGGGAGTGAGGAGATAGTTAATGCACTTGCCGATATGGGGTCATACACCTATGCTCCAAAGAATATTGATCTTGATCCTCGAAGAATCGAGTGACCCCACCTATTAAGCCATCTATTGAGGAGCCTTCGGTATTGGAGCTCAAACCACTCCCATCTTACTTGCGGTATGTATTTTGGGTAATGTAAAACACTTTATCTAGCCATAGTTGCATCTCGACTTGGAGGAATGGCAAGTGGAGGCTTTGGTCTCCATTCCGAAGAGATATAAAAAGTCATTGCGGACCATTGCGTACATAATTGGAATCCTACTAGATATTTGAAAACACAGACCAACGCAGCTTAGAGTCGATTGTATTCCGAGAATTGAGCATCGCATAGGCTGAACCCACATATGCAAGAGGTGGTCAAGAAGGAAATCATAAAGTGGTTGGATGTGTGCATGGTTTACCCTATTGCCGACAAAGAAATGGGTAAGCCTGGCTCATGTGTGCCGAAGAAGGAAGGAATCATGATGGTCCCAATGCTAACAATCGAGATCATTCCACTTAGACTAGTCACCGGTTGGAGAGTATGCATGGACTATAGGAATTGGAACCATCAACTGGGAAGATCACTTTCCTATGCATGGATCTGTAGATGATAGACCGATCATAAAAGTAAAGAGGATGGTACTATTTTCTTGATGGTTATTCGGGGGTACAATATATATATCCCTAGAAGACCAATAGAAAACCACTTTCACCTATCCATACGGTACATTTGCTTTCAAGAGGATGTCGTCTGGGTTATGAATGCGCCTTCCACTCTTCAACATGATGTCCATATTTTCGACATGGTGGAGGACACCATTGATGTCTTTATGATGACTTTTCGGTGGTGGGTGATTCATTGATGATTGTTTGGCTCATTTGAGCAAATGCAATGATGTGAAGAGACCAACTTGGTGCTTAACCTGAAAAAGTTGTCATTTCATGGTCAAAGAAGGTAGAAAAGGAAAGCCACAAGATTTTGGTAAGGGTATTGAGGTGACAGGGACAAGATCGAAGTACTGCTAGTCTACCAAATTCCAATTTCGTGAAAGGTGTTCAAGCTTTTGGGTCATGCAAAGATTTTATAGAGATTCATCAAGGACTTCTCAAAGGTTGCACATCCTTTGTGTGTAACCGCCAGAAAGAGGTGAAGTTTGTTTTTTATGAGGCATGTCTAAAGGCGTTTGAATGCCTAAAAGAGAGATCGAGCACTGCCCCGATTATAGTGGCACCCGACTGTCTTTACAATTTGAGGTTATGTGTGATGCTACCGGTATGGCCTTGTGGAGCTGCTTTGGGCCGAGGTGAAAAGATTTTCGAATTCTATTTATTATGCTAGCAAGTCTCTTAATGCAGCCTGTGAAAAAATTATACTGTGATAGAACAAGAGTTGTTGGCTGTAGTATTTCCAGAGCCCGAGAAGTTTCGGTTTACTGTTTGGAACCAAGGTGATAGTCCATACACACTATGCAACCTTGAGATATCCGATGGCTAAGAAGGATGCCAAGTCGCGATTGATCTGATGGGTTTTGTTGCTGCAAGAATTCAAGTTCAAGGTAAAGGATCGGAAGGGGATCGAAACCGTATGGATCACTTATCAAGATTGGAAGAAAATACAACTTTGGGATGAGCTTGACATAGATAATGCATTCCCGAGGAGCAGTTTGAGGTTCCTAACAGGATCTCATCCCATGGTTTGCATACATTGCTAATTATCTCGTGAGTGATGTTGTACCAGAAAACTTATATTTTCACTCAAAGGAAGAAGTTCATGCCTCGATGTGCGGAAGTTTTTCCGGGATGAGCCTTACTTATTCCGAATATGCGCCTCGGTGGGGTGATTCGAGATGCGTTTCTGAGATGAAGATGTTGAGCATATTGAGGCTTTCCACTCATCCCCTATTGGGGGTCAGCACAACGGATTCGCATAAATTTCCACAAGATTCTCGTAACGTGGGTACTATTGGCCAACCATTCACCGTAATGCACATGATTTTGCAAAGGCATGTGATGCATGCCAAGGCATGGAGGCATGAGCTCCCTCTTACCCCATCCTTGTCATTGAGTTGTTTGATGTCTAGGCATTGATTTCATGGGCCTATTTGTGAGCTCAAATGGGATGAAGTACATACTTGTTGGGTCATGGACTATGTTTCCGAAATGGGTGGAGGCAATTGCGCTTCCAAATAATGAAGGGAAGAGGTCACAACATTTCTTTTGGAAGCGGAATATTTTTGCCAGTTTTGGGACTCCCAAAGCCATCATTAGTGATGGGGTTTCGTACTCAAAGAATCGATTGTTTCTGACTTCATCGGAGAAATGTGGGGTGAACATTGTGGTGAAACACCCTATCATCCACAATCTAGTGGGCAAGTTGAAGTCTCTAATCAGGAAATAAAGACCATGTTAGCTAAGACTGTGAATGCTAACCGGATAGATTGGTCTAGAAAGCTAGGTGATTCTTTATGGCTTATCGATCACATCTCAAGACCCTATAGGTATGTCTCCAGACATCTTGTATATGGAAAACATGTCATCTTCTGGTCGAACATGAGCACAAAGCTATGTGGGCACTCAAAAAGATGAATTTGAACTAGAGTGAAGATGCGAACTTGAGGCTTGATCAAGCTTGAATAAGCTAGATAAATTTCATTTGAAAGCCTATGAAAGTTTAGAAATTTATAAACTGAGGATGAAAATCCACTGTTACACCCCGGAATTTTTTTGATGATTATTTGATACATATGTCATATTAGAATTATGGGTCGATGTTGTCCGTAGGTGAGGAGGGAAACATGTGCAAAGGGAAAACCGAAGAGAATGTGAAGTTTGTAAATAAGGGTCAATTTTAAATGAACATATCTCCAAATATATAATGATTCATAGGTCCTATATCCTGTCAAATGAAAGATATTTGAAGTCTAGTTTACAAAGGGAAAAAACCGCTCACAATTGGAGTTCGTAGTAAAAAGTTATGCTCGCTCAAGACAAAGACCGCTATTAGAAAAGGGCCCATGTGCGCCGGCGCCAGGCGCCTGTGCATGCGCAGGCGCGGCAGCGCGAGGGAACGCGCCGCACGGCGCGACGCGGGCACCGCCTAGCCTGCCTATATGAAGTAATTTTGAACTAAAAGCTCATTTCTACTCCGTTTCACCTCATTTTTTTAAAAAAATTAATACAAACATTAAGAGCCCTATCCAATGCAGGAAAAGTGATATCTCAGTAAGAAACTTCTCACTCTTGTCTCTTTTTGTGGCTTTGAAAAAGAGAACCTTGAAGGGAAGTCATGACTTGTTGTTGTCTTGTGGTTGGATTGTTGTATTGTTGTGTTTTTAGATGATTCTAGGCATAGGACACAAAGAGGAGTTTACCCTTCTTTATCCGATAACATCTCAAGAAAGGATAAGTACTCCTTTTGATTTCTTTAAGTTTATGAGGTTATAACTTGGAGAATGTTGTAGTATTGTGTTGTTGTTTTTTTGTGTGTTTTGTGGCATGTTGTTGCCCAATTCTTTTAACTTTTGTGAAGTGAAGTTGCTGCTTGTTGGGTTTGTAAATTGACTTGGAAGGATCCTAAGGTAAGCTTGAAAGGAGGATTTTTGGCAAAATTAGAGTCGACGTTCCAAGGTATGTAGCTGCTTCTTATTCTTATTTTCCAAGAAGGAAATCTTGTTTTTGATCGGGAAAATGTTCCTATGTTTTGTGTTCCTATTGAGGCATACATGATTCTACCAAAAGTATTAGAAATACTTCATAGAAGGCTTGAAGAGTTAAATATGCTTGCAAAGTGAAATAAATGTGAAGTGGAAGGCTATTGTTTACGATTATTGTTGGGAAGCAAATCGAGTCTGAATTTCTCAGCATGGGCACCGTGAGATGGTCCTTTATACTATTTCATGCATGGATATCAAATGTTCAAAATTTTAGTTGCTATGTGAAATTTGTAAAAAGGCAAGAAGATGACACGTAAACGAACTTAACGCTAGAAAATAATTTTTTGCTTAAATAAGGGTAAATGAGAACAACGAAATGAAAATTCCTTACAATAGTTATTCACCCTCTTATGAACATGTTCTAAGGTATATAAGGCCAATGGGAGATTCCTTGATTTCTCTCCCTTTGTCTAATCAGGGACTGGTTAACGAAGCCAACAACAAACCGATATGTTGAACTTGAAAGATAGAACTCGAATGTAAATTATTGATATTTTTTATTTTTTTTATTTTTTTTATATGTATTTTAGTTTCGATTTTATAAATGTTAGAAGGTTATACAAAAATAAGTATATATTTACGCTATTCCTACGTTCAAGTTACACGCTAAGGTAACAAGAATTATCTTTAGAGTGCCGCCGTAAATTTACCGTAACTCTTGTGCTATCCGAACCTCCTGAGAGTCGACAAGTGGAATTAAGTTAAATAAGAGATATAAATACTATGTGTAATGATATACTGAGTATTAGGTGACGACCTTGTATAAATAAGCTAGAGTTGACGTTTGTAAAATAGTAACTTAAGTTAAAGAGTAGCTCTCTCAAGATACTCCCTAAACATTAATGCTAGTTATCGATTCTAAGTGTAGAAATTGGTTCTCCATGAACAGGGGGAAGGGCGATCCGAGGAGCTTCTAATCCATTTATAATGATGTAAGATTTCTTGAGCTCCTCTACACTCTACAGTTGTGAAAGTTTGGACCCAATGCAGATCCGAATTATGGTTATAAGTCTTTATTTTACCTATAAGGCAAACACTTGAGAGTTTCTTATGAATTCTCAAGTTGAACAAATCCAAATCCCATATTCTTAAGTAATGTCTTCCAGTCCCTGTTGCGTTGAAGTGTATTATGCTAAGAAGTTTTCATATATCATATTCCGAGAATCATGCTAATGTCTCATCAAGTATTTGAAGCCATGCGATCAAAATTTAAGAACTTAAGTCTTTATATGTATTTCCAGTAAGAAGTCTTAATGTACATTATTTTCATATTATAACATACAGTTGAATTTTTTCAGTTATATTCAAGTGACGCGTCTATATATTTAGCTCTTGTTGAGTTATCATTTGAATTCTAAATTCATAAGAGTGATTCTCCCATGTACCAACAAGTTCCTAATATCTAAGTATAAGCACAAAGTATGAAAATGGGATCAGTTGCTTAGAACTTATAATCCCAGGAAGTCACCGGAGGTCACTGCCTAACTAAATACGAGTTTATACGTTAGATAGAAGTCTCATACGTTGTATGTATGTAATTCAAATCACTCCAGATATATGTGCTACATTATGACAATAACTCCAAGATTCAAGTTATAAGTCCCATGTTTTCCTCCAAATAAGCAAAATGAATTGAGAACTGCATGTTATCGGGCCGTGATAAGTTTGGCAATGAAATTCCGTATAGTTGCCGATACATGTAAAGGAACCACCAGGCGTATATATATGTAGTTCCCCTATTGGTTATTGCATATGGGCACTCCTTAGAGCTTCCTACTTCCCCAGGGTTAATAGCTATGTCGAGTTTCCCCACGAGTGTGGGAGGATACGTCACTCAAGGAGGCATGCCGTCGCAGTGAGGACGGTTGGGATGCAAGATTCCCTATCAGCCGATCAAGAGCATTATAGCTTACCTCAAGCCGAGCGCTTGCGCCTGTAAGGACATGCATACGGTGACATACGATAGCTATGTGACTCCTCCTGACTCATATACGCTTATAGTCAGCCCAGAGAGCCCAAGTTGTATACCAGGGGCCGGTAAAGGTGCTCATAGTTAGTAGGTGAGTGGAGTGACTTTTATTTCTTGGATGATTTTGACCTGGTAGGGTATATAGATTGTATAAGCTGGTTGGCACCTTTCGCTTAAGGGCCGGTATAGGTCCTTGTGTGCTATATAAATACATATGTATGTTATTTATTATATTGATGGATAGCATAACACCTAAAGAACAAGTATGACTTTCACCTACTTTTCAAGACAGATAAGCCCATTTCAGCTCGCCATCCCAGATACTCCTAGTTATTGTCTCGTTATTCAAGAACTAACAATTGTATTAATGCTTTATCTTCGCTGTTTTCAGTTTTCTTTACATACTCGATAATGCGGGTATTGACGCTTCGCTGGGGCGCCAAGCATTTGCCTCGTTGTGTACCTATAGATGAGGAGCCGACCCCTCGTGATCCCACCTAACACAGTAGAAATAATACGCTCCCGCATCCGGAGCTTGATATTTAGAGGTTCATTCTGATTATTTTGTTGTATAGTACTGTGTAGGTCTGGGCCCCGTCCCAACCATCTTACCGCATTCTGTGAGGTCATAGACATATATTCCCCGTGGTTAGTTGTACCGGTCGTGACAAGCTATGTGTATGTTCTATCTATTTATGTTGGCCGCAGGGGCCTTATTCCCGTTAATAGCTGGTGACTTTGCCGGTCACGCAGCTTGTTTAGCTTAGACCGCCTCTCAAAGAAAATTAGTCGCATGGTGGCCTTGTCGGCCGCATAGGTTCCTTATGTTGATACGGTTCTAGCTAGCTGTTGTGGTTGTACTGTGTGGCTATAGGCCTAGCGCTCTGGGGCTGCTTTGGCACCGTTATATAGCCCGTCGGGCCCGTGACCGAGTTAGAGCTACCTGTGCACTGTGAGGCTTAGGCTCAAGCAAATTTCCAGCAGCTTCAGTCCTAGTAGTACCAGATGCCCCGCCATGCTCCCCAAGGTGGGGCGTGACAAACTTGGTATCGTAGCAGTCGTATCCTGGTGGAGTCCGTGCCGCAAGGCAGAGTCTTGTCTATGGATGTGTTGTCCACCACATACTATAGGCAGGAAGCTACAAGGCATGAGTATAGGGATGGTTACTCTTATTCTCATTCACGTGCTATAGAGCGATACGGTATAGGGTTGTAGTCCCTAAAACATTTCATACTCTTTGGATACAAATACAAAGTCGATCAATGATATCCTATCACAGTAAGATCGTATATAGAAACATGAGAGAGGGCACCACCTGGCCATATAAGGTAATCACAAGAGTGGTGGAGGAGGTATTAGCGACCTCCCAATGTGATACCTTTATCGGTACCATCCCCAAGATATGTCGATAACTTCGCAGTAGGAAGTCGAAGCATAGCGTATGAATGAGTTGATTTTATTTGTTAAATATATAAGATTCGATTAAGATGATAGATAATATTAGATTATCATATAGTGAGAAAGAGAGGGAAATGTAGGATTCCCACCTATCCTTCGCATGTGGTACAAGCCCATGTTTTGTTTCCTCACGCAAGAAGTTTACCTCTTAGTTTTGATTCCAAAAGATAGAAAAGGGCATAAGGATTGAGGCGATGTTTCCCAAACTAAGCAAAAGAAGTGAAGATGGATTGTTGATTCCGCAGCGTTAAAAGGAGTAAGGAGCCCCCATGATTACGTGTTGTGCAGATCTCACGGTAATAGTCAAAAGATGAAAGTAAGACTATTAGTTTACCCGAAGTGGGTGTAAGATCTTTTAGTGATGAACTCTTAGTAATAGTTAAGTTCGAGCCGGTAAGGCCGAGTCCACTATAACATGCTAAAACTATGATATACCCGCAAGATAATAGTTATGATTTCAAATAGATATCGAAGGTAGGGAGTTCATATGAATCGACAATCCACTGCGAAGCGAAGAAGTATAGGCCGAGACTTGACCAAGAATCTTATTGACAATGTAAGGCAGTACTCAACCCTGCAGCTCAGCTTTAAGCAAGATAAGGGGAAGGAAGCAGAATACCGCATTTTGAGGGGAAATTAGAATCACCTCCGCATTGAGAACATCATGTATTACGGACTGCTTCCTGGAACACAGCCAAGAGACAAAGTAGTTTATAACCAGAATGTTACGGTATGTCCGCCTTAGGGGGAAGTATGAGACCGCAACACTGCAGTGACTTAATCCAAGACGGGCTCGAGATCGTGCCCAAGATGACAACACTAGCCCTTAATATAATACCAAGTAAGGCCATAAGGTTCTAATGTTGACCCCACGTTGTAAGAGTGGCAAAATTTCAAATAGCGCATCATAAAATGCGTGTGGTTGCTTCCGCACAGGGACGAAAAATCCAATGAAATGGTATGAGAGGACAGGAGATATTATTAGATCTATAGAAGCAAGATATCATGTGCGTATGAATGGTAAAGCATGTCGAGATTACGTATTACTACAAAATCCAAATATGTATGGTACGTAGTTGTTGATATACGAGACACACATGCCATATGTTGTGAGTAGCCGCCAATAGGGGTTACGGGCCACACATGTAGATTGTACTGCAGGACCCTCGCTAAGAAGGGGGCAGGTAAGTGTGATTCACGTAAATCCATATATAAACTTCCTCAATTCCTGGCCATCGGAAGTTAATGGACTTACATGCTTGTTGCGTATCTAGACCCTGTCACAAGAGTTAGTAGTCCGACTAGGTAGTTAGATGATACGGGTGTGTTAGACGGTCTAACGACTAGCTGGGCCTGTATTATGTGGGAGCATCCTAAAGATCATTAATGTGATCGCATATGCTGCAACCAAGGATAGAACCGACTAAGCATATTTCATAGGTTGGTAACAACTTTCGTGATTCTCCAACATGTTAAGTAGTCGTATTACTGCTTCAAATTTTGTAGGTGAGAGTCAGCCTTAGTCAACCTAGCTATCATCGTAACACCCCGCAAGTCACCATCCATCCCAACGTACAAACCCTTGGGTACCCCAAGGAGGAGTCCACGCAGTCGTGACGGACTAGTACCACCGGTTCGTAAGATATTCGATACAAAGTCCTAGGAGAGGCTAGTCTTGCTGCACTTCTTATAAGACCAAGAATCTCCTCAACGGCAAGATATATCTCGAGTGGATATGAACCAGACATAAGGAATTGGTAGCACTCACGTTGTTTACTAAGACAAGTGAAATCGGAAACTCAAGAAGACTGGGACCGATCTCCCGAAAGTAAGCCCGACTAAACCCAAATTTCTACGCCTGTTCAATTAGAAGAACAAAGCAGTTAGCTGTCCACAACTCCACGTTTATGCATGAGCTACGTATGTCCGAGTAGGACATTTAGAGCATTGTTAGACTATCAAGGCAAAGATTCTGGTCATCTAACCCACTTCATTCGGCTATCTGCGCTATTCACTGTGATTATTAGAGATCATGATCACTATCAGGATCCTCTCGACGATATGTGCATTATTGGAAAAGGGATGTATCATGCATTATCCCAAAGAAGAAGTGGGCATTAGCATGTGCGGCCCAAAAAGCCAGATGTTTTTAGCTATACGCACAGATTACTTTTCGGTTTCTCCCAGAGCACAAACCAATATGACCGTCACTATATGTCGAGTTCTTAAATGTGAATATTTTGTATCAATCAAGAAGGGCTAATGTAGTAACAAACGCCCATAGCCATAAATTTATGGGGAGTTTGGCGTACTTGTAGCCGAACAAAGGGAATTGGCTTGGGAATTACACTAGCTAGCCGCTTTAGCCGTCGTAGCGTAAATGAGGACAACAGAGCGGTAATTTTGAATATCGCAAAGGTCGCCGTTAGTTGTGGAAGTAAAGGAATGGCAAGATAAAGATCTTGGACTCCGGTTCGACTTTCTAAAGACAGAGTTCAAATAAGGAAAAGTGCAAGATTTCCGTGTAACCGAGACAGAAGTTTTGCGATGTAAAGGCCGCCTTGTACCTGTGTGTTACATGGTTTCACCGCCAGATTGGGCGAGGTACACTATGCCCATTATTCTCTTCATACCGGTTTGACAAAGATGTACCATGGATGTTAAAGAGATCTCACAGGCCAGAATGAAAAGGGATAGCAGAATTTGTAGCCCGTCCTAACCGCCAGCTGAAGTAAAGCTTAATATCAAAAACCAAGCGTTAACTCAGACATACCAGGCTCTTGGAAGTGTGGGAAGCAGTGAATATGGACATTGTAGCAGGATTACCCCATTCAGGTATAGAAATGACTCGGATTTGGGTAATTGTTGACAAATTGACAAAATCGCCCATTTCCAAGCAAGAAGGGCTACCTTCTCTCACGAAAAATTATGTTGAGCTGTATATCGTATAAATAGCCACCGCAGAAACCTTAAAGATTCATTATCTTCGATGTAGGGGCGCAATTTATAGCTAGATTTTGGCAATCGTTTTAGAGAGGCCCGGGAACACAAAGACACTTGAGCAAAGCATTCCACCTCGTACGATGGACAAAAGTGCATTTATTCTATTCGTACGCTCGAGGATATGCTACAGCGTGTGTGTTGGACTTTGGAGGTAACTAGGATGATCACTTACCTTTAATCGAGTTTGTTTATAACAATAGTTGGCCATTCAGTTATCCAAGATGCGCCCATGAGGCCTTGTATGGGCAGAAGTGTAGATCGCGCCATCGGTTTGAAGTAGGGAGAGCGCGCCGATTGGGCCATTATTCATCGAAGAGAAGGTAAAGCTTATCAATAACGCCAATGGGACGTCAGCCGCCAGAAATCATATGTCACGCAGGCGTGCTAAACGTGGAATTTAATGTGAATGACTCGGGTAGCTTGAGTATCTCCAATGAAAGGTGATGAGATTCGCAAGAAAGGTAAGCTCACGTCCTATATCTGCTGGGGCCTTACGATTCGGCGCAGAGTAGGTCATGGGCATACGAGTTGAACTTGCCTCCGTAACTAGAGTCCGTTCATCCAAGTTTTCCATGTATCTATGCTAAGAGCACATAGGAGACCCCTCCGTAGTTGTCCTAAAATTCAGATGTCCAGGTTACGGGAAGAGCTAGCCTATGAAGAGGTTCCAAAGAGCCATACTAGACGTACAGATTCAGATTGAGAACTAAAGATGTTGCTTCGTCAAGGTACCGTGGCGAATAAGAACCGAGAGGTAGATGATTCTGGAAGCGTAGGAAGACATGAAAGTCGAGATCCTCACTATTCCAAGCCTAGTCAGCCAAAAGAGGTATGTTAGTATTGTTATCTTATGAAATGCCTTATATTATATGTATAAATGAGATAATCGACTCTAGTCTTTTATCCGATGAATACCGTAGTATTGTGGAGTACCTATAATGGAATTTTCTGCATTTCTGTGTTTTTGAGATAGTCCATATTACAGGAAACTTTTCCAAAAATTTTCTAAAAGTAAGTCGAGTAAGTTGAGATTCGTAAGTAGAAGTTTACATCCGAGGACGAATGTTCTTAAAGGGGAGGATGTTACACTCCAGAATTCTCGACATGTGATGGCCTATTCGCATGTTGGTTAAGAGTTTTTGAATGCCATACATGCTAGAAAAAGGCCCGGGGGAAGACTGGACGAACATCACATCAACTATCGCGGAGGAGCGGGGTGCAACCTCCGCGATGGCGGCGCGTGCCACGAGGAGGGCCTCGTGATGCCGCGTTGGCCTGAGGCCCCGTCTGTGCCCAAGATAAAAGTCTCTAAACTTCGGTTTTAAGTGATTAAACTCTTATAATTTCAGAGAAAACGGAGAAAACAGAGGGGACACGAGGATTTTGAGGAAATCTTCCGATTGCGCCATTATACGCGGTCCAAACTCGGTATAGCTGGGTAGTGAGGTATTAAGTAGCAAGGAGCATTCCTAATGGGTTTAGTTTCGTGAAATTCAGCCGGCGAACCATCGGCTACCGAGCTAAGGTAAGTGGAATTGCCCAAACTAGTATCAATATACTCCTAGCCCTAAAGTGAGTATTTCTCCTTTCCGGACTTTCGAGAAATAGCGAGTTTTCATTTTTTTCGATAAGTAAAAGTTTTGGCTATATATATATATATATTAAAAGTGATATTTTCTTTCTAATATTATTGTATTTAGTTCTAATTTGATATATATATGGATGCGCTTGGGAGAAATAGAGGAATATTGACCGAATTACACCGCTAGTCAGAAATCAGAACTGAGGTATGTAAAAGCTGCATGGCAAGTTAGTAATTTAGCCTAGCATAATAGAGTAAACTCCATAATAGAATTCCAAGAGTTGAGTATTGAGTTTTGTATGATTTCAAAAGAACTGGTTTCCTATGCTATGCTGTGTCATATTCAAGATTTTAAAGTTTGAATCAGGCTAAATGGTGAGATATTATTTCGTACTCGTATAGCCCAAAGATCAAATTTAGTACTTCTCAATACAAAAATTCAAAGCAAGAGAATCGAGCATAAATATTAGTATATCAAAAGTATATTTCATAACAACATTTTAGTATATAGAACGTTAAAGCATGTTGTTATCATTCTCAACTTCCAATTTATATGTTATTTGGTGATTATTATTGATTGTAGAGACTTTTGGTTATTGTATGTAAGTACCTCTAGAGCTTCCTTGCTTCCCCAGGTTAATAGCTATGTCGACTTGCCCGCTAGAGTGTGGAGGATACGCTACCCAAGGAGTGGTATGCCGCCGCAAAGAGGGGACGAAGTTGGATGCAATATTCTATATCAGCCGGGACAAGAGTAGCATTATAGCTTACCCCCGTTGAGTGCTTGCGCCTGTAAAGGACATGCATGCATTGGCGCCTTACGCTATGTGATTCCTCCCACTCATATACGCTATAGTCAGCTCCAGAGAGCCCAAGTTGTATACCCAAAATGGAAAAGGTGCTCATAGTTAGTAGGTGAGTGGAGTGACTTTTACTTTGGATGATTTTGACCCGGGTAGGGGGTATATAGATTGCATGTTGGTTGGCACCTTTCGCTTATGTGGGGCTGCATAGGTCCTGTGTGCTTATATATGTACATATGTATGTTATTTATTATATTGATAGATAAAGTATTAACGCCTAAGAAGAATGGTATGACTTTCACCTACAGCATGCATAAGCCCATTTCCCTGCAGCTCGCCATCCCAGATACTCCTAGTTATTGTCTCATATTCAAGAATTCACCAGATATCAAGGTTTATCTTCGCTGTTTTTAGTTTTCTTTACATACTCGATACCAAAGGGTATTGACGCCCGCTGGGGCGCTCGCGTTACTTGCCTCACAGGTACCCATAGATGAGGAGCCGACCCCCGTGATCCTGTGCCTAACACAAGAGTCACTGCCTCCCGCCATCCTGGAGTTTGGATATTTAGAGGTCTATTCTATTTTATTTGTTGTATAGTACGGTAGGTCGGGCCCCTGCCCCAAATCCATCTTATCGCATTCTTGCAGGCTTGGCATTATATATTCCCCGTGGGGTTAGTTGTACCTGGCCGTGAGAAGCCATGTGTATGTTCTATCTGCTTATGTTGGCCGTGTGGGGCCTTATTCTGTTAATAGTTGTGACTTTGCCGGTCACAGAGTTGTTTTAGCTTGTGATTCAGTTTCGCAAAAATTAGTCAAGCATGGTGGCCTTGTCAGCCGCATAGGTTCCCTTATGTTGATATGGTTCTCGCTAGTCATAGGTTGTATTGTGTGGCTAGGCTCACCGGCGGGGGCTATTTTTACCGTTATATAGCCCGTCGCCGTGAATCGAGTTAGAGCCACCAGCAATCAGAGTGCTTAGGGCCCTGCCAGCTTCAGCGCTTCAGTCCTAATGTTCATATGTCCGCTATGCTCCCCAAGGCAGGGCGTGACAGCTAAAATAAAAATCTTATTATGAAATCAAAGGTTTTGGAGCATAGAATCTCACAAGTTTTTAAGTAAAGTTTTGAGCCACTACTTCAAGAGTTTCTAAACATCTATTATATCTATAGCCAATGTGCTTTATAAAAGATGTTTCTGCCAGTTCTTGATAGGCATAAGTATATGAGTATAGGTTTTGGGGAGAATTATTTCGCACTGTTGGATGAAGAGTTCGTATAACTCATAAGCCCCAACTACGTAGCCAACATAGGTTAGGATCATGCCGTTGATTCGGGTAACTCTCGTACAAGTCCTTGGTAAGGACTCATTTATGGATCTGGCGATAGTGATCGTTCTTTGCTCACAAGGATTTGAGCGGCTCGCCAACTTGAGGAGACAATGGCATCATGTGCTCATTCATGATGGTGTCTATGAGAAAGTCCCCTGCTGTTATGCATTGTTAAATATATTTTCTGAGGTTGTTTTGATGTACAATTATTGCATAACTATTTTACATATTGGTCATATTGTCTCATCGCATATAAGCTTCAATTTCAAAGATATTAATTCATCATGACCTCTCGCCCCCGTATATTCTTGCTTAACCCGTTATTTCATTCACTCTTTATTATATACCGTACATTTCACGTACCGATGTCATATGGCCTTGCATCTTATTATGATGCACATTCAAAATCCAAATGATGGTGAGGCCTCCTACTTTCGAAGAGTCTCTTATTGAGTATTTTATCTTATAGAGCTTGGGGTAGCCGTGGGAGCTATGTTCCGACACCTATTCTTCAATTATAGAGGCTCTCCAGATAGAGTTAGAGTTGAGTCAATAATCTTATTTTAACATTGATTTCAAATTTCTTGGAAGCATTAAATCTTAATTTTATGTTACTTAGCCCATTGTGTTATTGCTTCCGTATTACTTTATTGTATTCTCGGCTAGTAGCAAGTCGTGCCAAGGATTCGCCTGGATCACTAGGTGATCTAAGTGTCGGCCACGTCCAGGTGGTCTATACTGGGCATGACATTCTCCCGAATTATATCAAGGGTAAAGCCCTTATTTTGGAATTTTCATTTGCCTATATAAGCCCCATTTCATTCAATCGTTCATCTCATGCATTTAGATCCATCACTTTCCTCGATTTTCGATTTAAACGAGCCTTTGGTTTATTTGAATTGTTGAGGATCCTAAATTATTCTAATATTTGAGTTTTTTTTGTTGTTTTCCAATGGGTTGAGGTGAAATCAAGCTTGTCAAATTGCCCCGTCCACTACTCTTCAACAGCTAATCTTCCATTTATTTTTTGGCCTTCTTTTTGTTTCTTAATTATATACTTTAGTTGATTTTCTAGATATAATTTGGTACTTGGGATTCATTTATAGCGCTAGTATTTAGTTAAATCTTCTTTGGGTGCCTAATAGTCTTACGAATTTATTTTGCTTAATTTTTTTATCGTTGTATAAGTTAAGCTCTTCTTGGTTAAAGATAATATTCATGTAAATTTCAAGAGGATAGAGTAATGTGCTTTCTTTATCTCGCATTTTGTAATTGATAATTAAAATTGACTAGAGCAGCCTATAATTTGAGTGTGCGCTCTCCTTCATACACAAACACATATCCAATATCTTTAAAAATAAATAAATAATTTGAAATGATCTTCAGAAACTTAGCACTTTTGGCCAAAATCTTCATCCTCCTCATGTCATTCGCTTGAGTATTTCGAACTAGTTCAAACTATGCATAAATCTATTTTGGTCGGGCTTGAGTTTGGCTGGATTCACTTTCCACCATACATCATACATTTCTCGTGAGTTAGTAGAGAGTTAATTTGTTGCTAATTTTCTTAAATCCTATGAATAATTATGAGGCGCTTATGATTCAAATCTCGCTTGCTCAAAATCAGGTCCGTGAATATCACATGTTTTGGAATACCACTCGCGATTTATATATGTTTTGCTACCTGTTAAGGCTTAATTTGAAGATATATTAACATTGAATTAGATGTTTACATCAATTCAAGGAAATGTTGAGTCGATTCTAGATCGGTTATGCTCCAAATGGGAGTTTAGAGCAGTCAAACTCAACTCTCATTAAGGTGCTCCCAAGTCGAACTTTATGCTATACTTGAGGTCATTTAATTTGGCCAGAGTAAATATATGATCCATTCATGCTCTAGTTATAAATCAAAGAGTTTCACCTATTTCACCGAGTTGAACAATCATTTGTGTAAACCATATTATGCTATAATTCTTAGATCCGCTAAAATTTCTAACATGATTATTGACTCCTGTATCATTTTTGGTGTATCAAAATATTTTTTAAGATTTTATAAATGCTTTGAATTGCTTTAAAGATATAGAGTTTATAGTTTAAATGCGTTTCAAAGAGTAAAGTTTAGTCCTAAGAGATTTCTTTAGACTCAATCTTTTCTTAAGTCAGCCTTAGACTATCACTAATTAAAATCTTAATCTCTACTTATAATTGTTGGATATTTCTAATTTCTCTTTATATGAATTGTAAAATTTTATTATGGTTGGTTGGAATGCTCTTAGTTGGTTAAAACTAAAATCTGAACTTGATTAAAGCTTGTCTCCTTTGTAGAATTATTTTGAAAAATATTTGTTATTCTTGAAATTTTTGACTGGTTAAATGACTCTGTCTCTTTCTTTATCTTTTCTTTTTCTTTTCTAAATAAATGTCTTTTGTTGCAATTTGAAGCATAATTTGGTTGGAATGCTCAACCTAACTACTCATTTTTCTTTTAATCTATTTTTATAGGTAATATAGCACAATTTTTCAGTCTACTTTTGATTTGACTAAATTACGTTTGAGGGGTATTATCTAATAGTATAGACGGTTTTGCTCAGTAAAAAGTAGAGCATTATTTAGTACATAAGTTGTCACATATATTTTGATCCAAATTTGTTTCCATTTCCTACATGTCTTTAGATTAGTATTAGTCAATTTCTGTCCAGCATAAACATGTGAGTCTTCTACCTGCCACCATATTTATAGAGAGTCAGATTTTTATTAATCGTTGAAATGCCGATTTAATGATATTCATTTGATTTAATAGATGTTGCTAATTGAGTGCGAACTCCCCTCTCTTTATATTTATGCATGAATTTTTTGGTCGAGTCCTGGACTACTTTGCACATTCCTGACTTCTGAGTGGGGTCAGGCCCAACATAGTGTTTACTGCATTGTCAGGAAGCTAATATTTGGTCTGCGGGCCACAAGTCAATATCAGGATTCAGGAGCAGATAATAATTTATGGGAATTTCAGCAGGAAAAACAGGAACAAGTGGACCAACGGTCCATTTAATTCTCAAGAGCATGAATCTGGCCCAACTCCTCCCGGGCGGATAGAATTGGGAGTTGGGCTGAATATTGTTTCTGATATTTTAGGTCATGCCCAAAGCTCTCCGTATTATTATTATTATTATTTTTAATTATTATTATTAGTTGTATCCATAATTGGCTTAACATTCTAACATTTTTATATAATTTAGATGAATTTACAAGAGTTTGAAATTATTTATTTCTTTATCATGAAAATTCATTTCAAATAATCTATTCATATTATATAACATCTATTTTGATTTAGGCAAACACTTAAGCTTTGAGACTAACTTGAAAATTTTCTATATTCCTTCATCGTTAGTAGTTAGCTTTAAACCCATGTTTAAGATATTGGGTTGATTATTTAACTCAAGAGCTTGAATCTTGGATAATATTTGAATAGATCTATCTGAATTTTATGCATTCAAATGAATGACTAAAGGACGAATATTCTACTCATTTAAATAAAGAATTCTTCCAAGTAACTTAAAGGAATTTTTACAAGTTAGCCAATTATTTTCAACTTTGCCGGTAACCGCATTTGCAGATCCTTTAAGGTGTTTAATACCTTACTTAGAGGATTACTTAAACTTTTATCCCAAATATAATCGTTTTAATAAAAGATTTTTCCTAAATTACTTTTTTCAAAATGGTTTCTTAATTTTTTTAAAATATTAAGTGGCGACTCTATTTTAAAAATAAAAATATTTTTAATTTTTGTATTTTAATTTTCAAAACTTCAATTCAAAATCAACACGTAACAATTGTTCAATCACTTGATGTGAATAAGAATTTATTCTGACCTCAAAAAGAATGAGAAAACTTGATCCTAAAGTGCCATATCTTAGTGCAATTATGGATTAATGCATCTTGCTAATAGTACAAGGCCCGATATAGCATTTTCAGTTAATTTGTTAGCAAGATATAGTTATGACTACTCCTTAAGACACTAAACAAAATGAAACACATATTGCAATATCTAAATGAAACTAACATATAATTTATTTTTTCTACAATTGCAATTCCGATATTGTTGGTTACACCGTAGATATTTATCTCGATCCACACAAAGCTTGATCTCAAATAGGCTATGTGCTTATATGGGTTACCGATGTCTTGGGATCTACAAAACAGCCTATTATGGCACTTTATCAAATCATGCCGAGATAATAGTTATTCATGAAGTAAACCAAGAATATGTGACTAAGATTAATAATACATTTTATTTGAGAAAATGTGATTTGAAATATGACAAAATACCCACAATTTTATACGAAGATAATGCATCATGCATATCACAATTAAAAGGAGGATTCAAAAAAGGAGATAGAACTAAATATATTTCACCAAAGTCAACAAAAGCACACTTCACTAAAAAAATTCACATGATCTCCACAAGAATGGTGATATTAATGTGCACAAATTCATTCAACCGATAATATGACTAATTTATACACCAAGTCTCTGTCAACTACAACTTTGAGAAGATGATGCACAAGATTCTGATGGAAGATGATGTACAAGATTGTGTTGGATTGATGTTCTCATCGTATAGGCAGCTTACGCGTTATACTCTTTTTTTCCCTTACAAAGTTTTGTCCTAATCGGGTTTTCTTGTAAGGTTTTAATGAGGTTACCCAAAATGCCTATTATTAGATATAAAATTTTATTCTTCACAAAGAGAATTTTTTCAATAGGTTTTTTTCAAGAAAGTTTTAATGAGGCATATTATCTATCAAATAGACATCCAAAGGAGAGTATTATAATATATTTTGTATTATAGTGAATATATATTTTTGGAGAAAAGTTAGGGTTAATAACTTTAGGACTAAGTTAGTTTTCTCCTATAATAAAGGGGTCTCCATTCGTTGTAGTTCATCCTCACAGTTTTCTTCTCTTTCTTTTCTATAATATTATTTTTAAATTATTTTATAACAACTTTAAAATTGCTCTTAGAATTTTCCTTTTTAGATATTTCTTTATTTAAACTATATTAAAGTTCCTAACATTAAGATTTTAAATTCAATTACAATTTTGTTAACTTAGAAAAATCATTTCTTTGTTAAACTAATCAATTAATTATCCATCACATATTTTCAACTTCACGGTATCATAGAAAATAAATAGCATAATTTTATTTTGCATTAATATATTAATTTTTTAATATATTATTATTTTAACATTTCTATATTTGTCTATTTTATGTATTTAGACATTTTTAATAAAAGAAAAAATATAAAAAGACAACTTATTAAATTAAATTATTTTAAAATCTCACTTTCATCATTTATGCAAATATTGCATTTATTTTAACACTAATTTTATCTCAAAATTAATAATAAAATATTTTATATATATATATATATTGTACGTAATTAATTTAGGCAATATATACATGTATGCAAAATAAAAGAACATGTATTGTTTTCAACTAAATGAAATATATTACCGTATATATTGTAACTTTAATTGCAATATTATATACTACATTCTTTTTGTATGTAATCTTTTATATTAACGCGGAGATACATATGCAATGCATGTATACTAAATTAGTATTTTAAAAAGTATAACAATAATCTAATAATAAAAATATAATGGAGAAGAAGCTAAGAAGTTGTATATATTTTGAGAATCGGAAAAGAAACGAATCAAAAGTATTTTATAAATTACAAATTCATAAGTTCGGACGACTAATTTATTACTTTTGGCTAATTTAAACTTATATAAGCACTTCAAAATTTTAAAAATACATAAATGAGTAATAAAAGCTTGCAACAAACACCAATACACTTATACGAAGGTGATTTGCTTACAAAATGATAAATAATTAAATAACAGGCATTGCAAAGTGAGATCCAAAAATCTACATTTACTCCACAAATATCGGTCGCACATTCCAAATTAAAAGAAAATTGTACATCTAAATAATGAATGCCCACTTGCTGCACGCTATATATATATATATAATTTTACTCTTCCTTCCTCAATATCACAATTGATATCCTTTCTTTATTTTTCTTTCTTTTTCTTTTCTTTTCTCTTTTCTTTCTTTCTTTTCTATGTCTATTACAGGTTCTAAATGACATTACAAAAAACATGGAGAATTTTATTGAGGAAAATCCAAATATGAGAGAAGAAAATAAGATCTTAGACGGTTTATTTCACGGGAATAATATATTCAGACTTACAAATGAAGGAGAGGAAGAAGATGAAAATCTATCGAGTTATGTATTTGATTGTAACGATATTGATGATGATAACAATAATAAGGCCCAAGACACCATGCAAACAGCTATCTATTGGGAATCACAAGAAGCCTTACTTGTGTATATATGTTTATGAAGCTTTTTTATTTTTATTTTTTACTTTTTAATTCATCTATTAATTATAAGAAATGAAGCTTATTTTCTTGAAATTTTCGAGGAAGATTCTAAACATACATATTTTTTTTTTTAAGAAACAATTATATTTTTTCTATACAATTTAATATTTTATTTGCATTAGTTTAACCTATTTAACCATGGTTACAATATTTTAACCATTATATGGAGGTTTTTGTCTCTTAATTAAGCCATAAAACGTCTCTTTCTCTCTCCTTTTTTTTTTGCTTTGTTCTCAATTTTTGCAAAGATGAAATTGCTGATAAACCTGACCTCTGCATATGATTTTTTCAATATCCAGTGTTGCAAAATATTTACCACAAATTAATTTGCACAGGGGTATAAGCTTTGATGGAATGGTGATAGGATTAACCCAACCATATCAGTTCTCAGCTTTTCTTTTTTTTGGGTTGGTATTTCCTTCCTGGCAAACACGCGCGCGCACACACGAAAAAAAAGAAGAGGCTTACTGGCTCAACTGTTTGTTTAGGTTTCACTAAAAGCAATTTCAGTTTCATCAAGAAACAGAGGTTCTCTTTCTTTCGAAATTATATCATATTTCCATGACATGGGAAATAAAAACTATTTTACCCACACAATTTTTGTAAATAAGTGTACAAAGTTTCTATCTCTTTCTTTCAAAAATTCTTTCCCAATGAATAAACTTCAGAATAGAAACAAATACCTCTTTCACCTTTTGATTGCGAAAAAGATACAATTGAAACATTTCAGAGATCTCAAAATTTTGAAGAAAAAGTTTAGATTTGTCTGCATATAACCCATTATATTTATTCTTTAAGAACGTTTATTTTCAAATAATTAGACTGGCAATTATCCCACTCAGTTATAAGTCAAATTAGAGGAATTATTTTTCAACTAAAATGATTTAAAGGCATGTAATCTTTTTAAAAGAGGTGGGGCAGGTAGAAAGCCTAGTGTCTGGTTTACATTTAGTTCTTTTCTTTTCTTAATAAAAAAATAAAAAAAATTGACGTTTATATTGAGTTCTTGACATGGGATATCTAAAAACAGTCCATTTTCTAGATTAAGAAACTACAAACGTGCTTTGTTTAGGCCAACATCTGGTGGAATCTTAATGTGAGGCTGCAATTGATCATGTAAATAAAAATCTCCTTTTTATTTGCTTTTTAGCATTTTCCTATCATATATACTAAAATACAACAATATTAAAGCATGTGTCGTACAATATTCATAAATATATTTTAAATTTGAGAAATTGAAATTTTCGACCGAATATATTGCAATCTGTTTGACAACCAGGGTGTGTTAGCTAGTGTGGAAAGTATTTTAAATTTTTTTATATTTAACAGATTAAAATTGTTGAAAAATATTTTTTTTAAAATAAATTATTTAAACATAAAAAAAATAACTTGTGTAATGAAAATATGGAAAACAAATTCCATAAATAGTATTCCTTGCAAATTATCTAATACTCACCTTCCAACAATGCCCAATCCCATAGCTCCGTCCCCACCACTACTAACACCCCCAACCACTGTGCCAACTTTACAGCTTAAATTATATTTAAGTACTCTAGAATAACATTTTTTTAATTTATTTATCAAAACATAAAAAAAATAAAAATTCTTTATTTTCAAAAATATATTTGTTGTTGAAAAATTTTCCTTTGACCAAACAAAGGCTAGGTTCTTCTGAAAGGATATATAAATATCTTTTATGGAAGACAAGATTTTTGTGATATGAATCTATTGATCACTAGCATTTATTTAGTGTGCCCACAATTGAATGGTTAAGGATTTAGCGCGCTATTAGGATAATTGTAAATCACTCTCTTTGGCCACTATACAAATTCCACTCACTTGAAAAGGACCATTAATTTTCTCCAAAAATCTTTTTAACATTAGAAGGATTCATTGAATTAAAATGTGGCAGGAAATATTGGAGCAATATAGGATGATTGGATCAAAAGTACGAGAAGGGATAGCAAGAAATGTTGAAGGAGCTAGAGAGGGAAATATTAAATGTGAATGCTCAAATGGGAATATTATATGTGCCAAGTGTTTCAGGAGAAGAGTAGTGCAACAGCTGTGTGAAAAAGGATTGAATGCTAGCCTTAGTACTTCCAATGGAAACACACCCAAAAGATGCCTGGAGGGAGCACACGAATGGCGCGATAGAAGCAAAGTACGCAGGGAAGAAAGAAGAAAGTTCCGTTGTTGATAGAATTGGAATTCTAGATGAATTCAAGATGGCAAAATCCTGCAAAGAATACTCAAAATTGATAACCCAATTGCCTGAGATTTTCATAGGGAAATCCGAGCACTTAAAAGCCATAGTTCGGTTGATGTGCGATGCAGCAAAGAGATCAACAGTGCAGCAAAGGATCCATTTGGCTCCATGGAGAAAGAGGAATTTCATGCAGATGAAATGGTCAGCTTATAATTCAGAAAACAGACTACTACTAGATCATAATCAAATCACTTTGAGTAAACTAAGGCAATAAGGCTTCCTTCAGTGATGCGTTCACGTTTTTGAGTTCGCTTCGAACTGCTCTCAAAGTTGCCTAAATTCATGAGTTGCTGATTTTTCCTCCATAAATCTAGGTTAGCTATTCGTGTTGAGATTATGATCAGCTATTAAGGTTTCCCATGTTTTTAAGTGTAATATCCTAGTTTTCTCTCTCTCTCTCTCTTTTTTTGGGATATATATATATATATATATATATGAAGATTATGTACTACCGTCACATCTACCAATCAAATACTACAATTTTTACTACTTGTAAGACTTAGTTTCACCAATAATTATCCAGGTTTAAGTTTATTTGCAGAAACATATAACTTACTATGCCTGCAATAACAATAACTCCGCTTCACCTCCGAGAGGCTTTACGAATATGTTTACCTTTAAATTGGTATAGTCAAATTTATATACGTAGTTTACGGACACATTGAAATGATCAAATAGAGTAAACAAGAATGTGGTGAAATACAACATAATGTAATGATGATGATATGATTAAAAAGCAGAGTTACAAATAATGCAATAACAAGATAAGTAACCAAGTGAAGCCTGATTCCTAGTGTCGATGGTTAGCAGTCGTTGGAAAAGCTTCCGGGTTGCTATATTTCGTAATAATGAAGCTTAAGATGAAAAGTATGAATTTAATACTGTTTGTTCTTCCAAAATCAGCTGACCCATATACAGAGAGTATCCATCACCATTTAGAAGCAACTTAGTGAACAAGATTCGTAGATCAACCTCATATATTTATTGATTGTATATATACGGCAGAGTTGCATAACAGTTGAGCTATTCAAATTCTTCTGCAGTAATTGAACTCGATCTCATCTCAAGATCTGGCACGTAGTCCGTGCTTTAGAACAAAACAAGCTTCAGTGATATATGATATCGAATCCTAATACCATAACTCCAGATCTTCTTCAATTGATATCATCCTCATCTGTCACACTCGAGGTCACTCAATGTCATTCCCGCTGAATCATAATCGACCTAATCTTCTTGCTAGATGTTGGTTCCACTCATTCACGTGTCATGCCCAATTTTTACCTTATATAGATAGTCCCCGCACTCTCTAGTTATTCCGATGAGTTGTGATCGAAGTGGTAAGGTCTTCAGTTTTTGGCAGGAAGGCATATAAAATATTTTGACTCCGCAAATGTGACGTACACCCTCTCACATTAAATGCTCCAAATACATTCCCTCTTGTGATTGGGCTAAAATTATGACCAATTATCGAAGGAATAATGACTTTAAATTTTTAAAACCCATATAAACCGATTTCACTTCAATCTCCGATTGATCATACTTACGCCCCGAGGTTTTCTCTATTTCAGTAATTTTTTTGCCCTTCTCGATAGAAAGTTTTGCCTGAAAACAATTCACTCACGACTCCATTTCCATATTTTTCATTATTTGAGCCACCATTTCACTTCTTCACCTAGTTTGACCTGCCACCGCCCATTTGTGGGGTTCTCCAGCCTCAATACACTCGCCTGGAATCCCACGGCACAAACCTCACGCCAATGTGGGTGGGTCCATCTTGCAAGAAAAAATAAAGCAAATAAGAAAAGTGATATTGTTGAACCGAATTTCTGGTCAATCTACTAAAAATAGGTATTCGATAAAGATTGCAACTCAAATCCATCCATAAAGCAAATAGACAATTGCGTATAAATTCCTTTCTAGTGAATATCCTTTAGTGATCTCGACTCCATTCATCTTCCTAATGTACGTGTGGACCTGTAATGGAAAAGTCTTGTTTGAGTATATCTCAACAAATTTTAAAAGGTCACTTTTTTGAAAAAGTAGGGCATTCATATGTTTACACACTACCCGTCACTCTTGGATTGGGGCCAACCACTCACGATCATCCTCAAATTCTGCAAAGACTATAAGATATGTCCTGCCTCAAGCCGGGTCGGCACTATGAGAGTTTATGGTCTTTGCTATTAAGTTGTTAAGGTTAGTTAAGTTTTTAACCTCGCTCACTTGATCCGACTCTTATGTCCTGGAGACTTTTATGAGGAGAAGTCATCACCTTGACTCACGGGAGGGGGAGAGGGGAATACCCATCCTTTCTAGTCTCGAATCAAAACCAATCCGAGGTTGGATGGAGCAATCTATAGTCGCCACGCCTTCATCCTGTGACTAGCTTTTCCTTCCGTGAGTCATGGACCTCAATGTAAGCTTTTACTAATCGGAAGAATTTCCATTCGCTTTAAACTTTACCTTCAAGAAACACACGACTCTTTTTCCCTCCAAATTATTAATATTATTGGCAAAATGCATAGATTTAGCCATCAATTACCTCGCATTTTTTAGCCTTTCTTTTTTTTCACCTTAGTATTGTGGTTTGTAATGTGTAGGCTCTTTTGATTAAAAAAAGCGTTTTGAGGAATTCCGCTTCATGTTTGAAAGAATATCTACAAATTCAATCAAAATATTAAAGTTTTGAAGTGTTGTTCAAATCATTTTTATACTAATGGTATACTAGAACAAAGAAATTTGCCACACAAGCCATAATAAAGATTGTTAAAGGAACTATCTAGCAAACCAGAAATGCATTATCATCACACCACTTGCGATACGAAGATGGCATAAAGTGGATATATTTTCTATGACACTCATAGCGAAGGTGGCACAAGCAGAACCTAGATAAATAACAATGCACCACTTCACTTAAGGGTGGAGTGAAGCTATTGTCTCCTCGTCCAAGTAGGATTTTGTTATTTTGACTTTGCACCCACTCCAAACTTTATAAATAGATCTTTTTTATGTAAAAAGGAATTAGATGATATTTATACAAACTAGGGCAAATGAGATGAACTTCTTTCTCATTTTTTTTATTTATTTAATTTTCATTTAATTCTTGTAAACTTATGAATTCTTGTATTCTTATAAGAATTATGAGCAACTAATTTACCTAGTTCTAGGGTTTTGGAACACACATGAAGGTCGATGTTTGAAATTTGTATATGCTTGTTGAATTCTCCATGATTGGCTTATTTATTACTTCTCGATTTCAATGATTTGTTAGCTTGATCACCTTTCAAGTAATATTCATGACTCGTTAATTGAACTCTTAAGAGGGAATTGTATGCTAACAAGAAGAAGTAGAACTTATTTGTGAACCTTATATGGAAAGGTATCGACCACTATTGAGGATAGAAATATACCCTTTAGCCTTGCTTAGTTGATACAAATGAAACTCTACATGACTATATCGATAATCATAGAAATATAGGCGTTAGAGAAAGTCATAGTCTTAGAGTTATCACCAAGATGCTCAACAAAGTGATATTAACTTACAACTAGTAACTCAAGAGAAATAAAATAAGTATAACGATTTGATAACCCAACCGTATTGTTAAGTTTCCAAGACCCTGGATTTACCTTTATCAAAACAAATCAACCATTTCAATGCTTGCAATATTTTATTTCCACATTGTGAACACCTTAGAATAATAAAACTCAAATACAATGACCCTTTTTTATAACAATGAAAATAAGAATTTAAAACTACAGACTAATCAACTGCTCTAAAACTTTATTGATTTACTGGCGTGCACTTGCACGTGCATTTGGACCATCAAGTTTTTTGGCGCACTGGCCGGGGACTTGGGCAAGATTGATTTTTTTAATTTGAACTATTATTAAATTGTTCAAGATTTACTTGTTTGTTTGTTTTTGTGTATCTCAGATGTTGTTGATTAGTGTATTCCAAATACATGGAGTCAAGGGGCAATCCCTTGGCCCTCTTGGATCTAGAGAATTACGTAACTTTCCATAAGCTAACACAAATTGCAGACAACCGTGAACTAAATCCCATGATGATGAGTTGGTAATTTACCAACTCATTCAACTTTTTAAGCATGACCTTTTCTTAATTTTTAACTTATTTAGAAAAAGTTTTATGCTGTTTTTCTTCTCTATGGTGGAATTTGAAGGAAACAAAGATAACTAAAGATTTGAACTCAAAAGAAGCTACTAAAGAGATGCTTTAACCTGAATGCGAATCTAGACTTGCGAAACACAAAGGGACTGTTTGCACAGGCTATTTACCGGTGCTTCGTAGGTTGGCACCGTGCTTCGGAGGTTGGCGCCTGTGCTTCGTAGGTTGGCACCGATCTATTCACCGGTAAGCCAGCTTGGCACCGTTATACACCGGTTCGAAGGGCAAGTGACCCATTTTGTCATGAAGGGGCAAAATGTCCAAAAAGGTTCCCAAAACTCCTAAAAATCTCCAAGGGCAATTGTGAAAAGTTATACACAATAAATATTAGATGTTTATGGCCCAAAATTGTACACTACACATTATCAATTCACCCAACACATTCAATTTGTGAGAGAAGAAAAATACCATAGAATTACAGTGATAGAATTGGCTTTTCTTTCTTCCTTTTTAAAATCATTTTGGGGAATTTTACCATTGTTGTAAGACATTGTGAAGTAAATTTGTGAAGCAATATGATAAATTTTAAGACAACTCCTCTTGGTATTCTCTCTCTCTCTCTCTCTCTCTAGATATGAGTAGCTAATTTGCTAGCTAGGGGTGTATGCGGTGGTGAGTTCGTAAACTTGAAAGAGTATTACTTAATTGCTCTTGATTATAATTTCAAGTGTAGATCTACGGTTTTTCTCTAAGTTTTAATTATAAAATTGATGGTTGCAAACATGATTTTTATTTTCTTTCTTGCTCTTGCTTGAGAAAGAAGGTGAGAACTAGTGAGAAAATAATAGGGGGATTTGGGGGTGTTGATGTATGGGGTTGATCTAGAGATGGTCAAAACCTACATTCCTACCCATTAAAGGTTCAAGGATAGAGATAGCTTGATCATTTATCGCTTTTGTGGTTGATAATTTGAATTTAGCCTTGGGGTTTGAGAAAATCAAAAGCATAAACATTCTTGTGGTTGAGAAATGAGAGAATGTGCTTTATCCACTGCTATCTATGCTAAATTTAATTATAAGGCAATGAAGTAAATCCCATTTTAGTTGTTAGCCCATCAATAGCACACCCCTAACCAAATCACTTGTGATTGCAACAATTGGAATTTCCTCTACTTAGTTTAAGTTAGAATTTGGTATTGAACAACGATGCATTCTAGTTTAAATTAGTTTATAACTCTTAAACTGTCGACTCAATTCCTTGTGGGATTCAACCCCGATACTTGTTGGCTATTTATTTTTCCAACGACCGTTTACACTTCCTCCTTGTGAGGAGGAATTTGACGCACAGTGCACAACATGGTGGTTGCATGAGTCCTGAGAATACACAAGTGAACGAGTTCTGTGAGTTAAACTTCAGGGCCTAGCCTAAAGAATGATTTAAAGGTTATCATCAATCCAATCTATAATAAAAGGGAACTTCGAACTCAAGGATAGAAAAGTGTGATGGTATAAATACATGTCAAGATTAAGGTAAACTTGTGAAAATGCATATTGAAACTTGGTACATACATCAAGCTGAGTGAGTAACTTCCATTATCATAATATCTAGACGAGTATGTGAAGTTGACTTTTTCCATTCTCACCGATTGGGGGAAGCTAAAGAGTGGTTGTAGAACATCCGCGTAAACTATCACATCTTGGTAGATTCTTTCGATACACGCTTCTTCTCCTTTAGGAAAACAAATATGCTAAGGGAAAAATCGTGGGTTCATTCATGAGGATGGGTGGGTCCCTCTTGTCGCAAGAATGAGAGAGATACAAAATCTATTTGTCGACTAGCTACATCATATGCAATCGAAGAAGACCATTGGCCACAACATCATTGATGGGTTGAGGTAGGAATCAAAAATATTATTGAATGCAACAACTTATGGACAAATCGTGTCCAAGATCTATGATGAAATTCAAACTCTAATAAATCTCATGACCATAGATAGCCAAGATTACCAAGAACCAAGTAGTACTTTGTTGCACAAAATATTCTGGGCAAGCTAGAGGTGGATGGTGTAGCCATGATATGATATAATAAATGGCCATCTAGTCAACGCAATACATAAGTTGGTCATCATGCAAAGTGTAATTAGATACATGTTATACCCCGAAAGCCCTAAGATTAGACTCGAGGGTTGAAATGGAGAAAATAGGATTTTTTCGCACTGTGCCACGTCGAGTCGTCCACTGACCCATGAGGTGTACCAAGAGTCGTTAAGTGACTCGTGGGAGGAGGGTGGACTTGGTATAATTTTGGATTTTGGGGTGACCACGTGGTGTGACCACGAGTCGCGATCGACACCATGATTCATTGTGTTGGTCGTGATCAAGAGTTGGATCAAGGATTAAGAGTTCGGACAATGTATCTAATGACTAGTCACCACGAGCCGTCGAGCACAATTCAGAGTCATGATGTCTCGTGGTGACTAGTGTTGACGACCTCAATGTGCAATGAGAAGCAGGCCACGAGTCATGGTGTACAAAAATGGGACCATCCAACCGTGGGGACTCGGCGCGAGTATTTTTATGAATTTATTAAGGGCTTTTTCATAATTCCTAAGTTCTAAGGCCTATACTTCACGCTTAAGCTCATAAAGGTGTGTTTTAAGAGGAGTGTCTATTCTAAGTCTATTCTCTTCCATGCATACGATTTAGAACCTTCCTTGGAGATCGCTTGAAGAATCTCTAATCTCTTGCCAAATTTCCTGGGCTTTCAAGAGGAAGTGTAAACTAATTTACCTGTGGTGGTCAGAAGTGGGTGTATCCATACACACCCATTCCCAAACCCTCTTAAATTTCATGAAAATTCTAGTTGATGAATCTATGGGGGTTTAACCCATGTGAATTCTAAGTATTAATCATAAAAGGATCTATGCATGTTTCTAATGTTGAATTATGCTTAATGAGAATATTTTTATAGTGTTTCTAATTACAAATTATGTTTTCAAATTTACAAATTACGATGCCCATCTATGAAAGTTCATGAAAGTTGAGATCTATGATATATGTATTCAAGTATGATGAGATGTATATGATAAAAGTATGATTTTGAATTATCAATGTCCCTATTCATGTTTTCGAATGATCAAGTCTATGTCAAGTATGGCGCATTTTGGCAAGCCCATATGATAAAGTATGTTTTCACATTTATCTAAATTTCATGTTATTAGCTTACCATATGGATTTGGAGTTCAGACTCCTACTATTTCTGCTTGTGGTATGGTTTGAGCCAAGGCTCCTTATATTATGATTTCGCATTTATGCATGTATGTTATGAGTCGCCTTCGTCACTAGACGATGGTTCACTATTGAAAAACAAAGGGGAAGCACATGTGGCTGCTTTGGACTAGTGTCTAGCACCTAGGGTAAGGTCTGGCCAACCCTATGCCTCGAACTACATGCCAACATAGGTATGTCTCAGATTATTGGGACTTTCTTTGTGAGCTTCCTGCCCTATTGGGCCACAAATTTGATATCGATATCATGGTAGGGCCCTTAGCCTGAAAGGCTTTGGACTAGCTTCTTCCCACTTGAGTATAATAGTTGGGATCACGTAAGCTCTATCGTGGTAATGACGGTTATATGATCTAGTCCTCACATTGTTCCTCATGATTTCAATTATGCATGTTCATCACCATGATATTATGTTTTCAAAGAGTTTGACCCAATGTTCAGCTTGATTTATGATTACTCGGCCATCTTTGGGTCATTCATCTGGCTTATGATATTTAGTTATGCATGAATCATGTTTTTAGATAATAGCATGCAAGCCCGACTCTTAGAATCTTATGATGTAATGTTTTATGTTATGCATGATCTACCGATTTCACTTACTTAGCGCTTTTTTACTTACCTTACATACTTGGCATTCCATGTAATTGATCAAGAGATATTTATGTCAGATTACTAAGGATATGTGCTCCTGAGCATTCAGCTCAACCCGCAGTCAGACTATCAATATTAGCATCTTTCGGGGCCTCGCGTGGTGAGTCCTCATCTTTCGAGGACCCTTTATCAGCCTGTATTGAGTATTCCTGGCCAAACTAAGTGGAGTTAGTTGGGGTCTTGTCCCATCAACTCGCAAGAGGTAGAGGCTTTTCAGACAATAAATATGTGTTCATTTTCGCCGTAGTTTTATGTATTTAGATGTTATGATATTTTTAGATTTCCGCTTTATTATATATGTTAGACTTTTGCTTAATCATGTTGAATTTAGATATCATGTTTATGCTATGAGTCACTTGAGCCTCGGGTTCTTTTGAGTCTCGTGGTCTCGACGGAGCTCTATGTTCGCATCGTGATAAACTTGTATCAGAGCCAGGTTTTGAAGTGTCCCAGGTGTCTAAAAGACGATGGCAGTCTTTTTCATGGGTGTGAAGCGCGCCTACACTTATGAAGAAGAGGCTATGAGACGTTTAGGAAATGTTCCTTTCTTTCATGATCTAAGTCGTGCGATGAAATGTCCCTCTATCCTTCTAACTCGTGCTATACGCATTTGCGTAATCATGCCCTCCTAGCCGAGCTAATGGAAGAAGAAATGGGAATGGAATGACATGAGAATGGCAATGGGGATGGGCAACAACAGCCCCACCAACCCATGAGGATCATGTACTTGAGAAAGTTGCCCACCCAGTTCAGTGGCAGCCATTCAGATGCTAGCTCAAGCTTTGACCGCCCAAGTCAATCAACAGTGGTAGCAATATGTCCCTCAATGGAAATGTGGTGGTGATGGGAAGAGTTAGAGATTTACTGAGTATGAACCCTATGGAGTCTTTGGGTCAAAGGTGGATGAGGATCCATTGAAGTTTATTGATGAGGTTCTAAAGATCACCACATCATGGGGGTGGATCGGAGAGAAGTGCGCCAATCTAGCCTCATAGTGCTTGAAAGGGGTTGCATTTGGTTCAAGCAATGGAAGGATAGTAGGATAGTTGGAGCAAAAACCCTATTGGTTGGGATGAGTTTCATGCCACATTTATGGATTGATTTCTCCCCCGTGAGATGAGGGAGATTAAAGTAGCTGAGTTTGTGAACTTGAAGCAAGGAAAGACAATGGGCCTGTGTATGCCTTGAGTTCACTCGCCTCGTACAAGTATGCACCGATGGTGATGCACGTAGAGCTCGAGTGAGTTGGTTCGTGCATGGGATAAAGGACACGGTTAAAGATTGCAGATCACGATGCCGCATCAGGATATTGACTTTACCCCAACTATTTAACAATACATTCACATTCTACCCATCTTAGCTTCCTCAAGGGCTAGCTTGCACACTCGCTTAGGCCTTGGTGAAGCAAGTAACTTCACCGGTGCTATGGTCTTGCCACAACAAAACTCTATCGCCGCAGCGGGTACCGTGTCGCAAAGAACTCGACTTCGCTAACAACTTACTTCTTTCAATACCTCATCAATTACATAGGTTCTAACATCACACAAAATTGTAGCAGTCCATACTCATCCCTTTTCATCTTATCACAATCATTTATTTTATTCCCTTTTTTTCACAAAATATTTTCACAATGATTAACTCAACAACTAATACAATTCATTTACCTAACAATTATGAATACAACTATTAACTCATGTAGAATAAATTAATCGAACATCAAGGTTACAATATAAGACACCATTATGTAGTAGATTATATGCATACTGAATACCTAGTAAGTAGACTCCAAGCCACCATTAATATTTCATCCTATTATCCGTACTCCATATCGTGTCATACCTGCCACACAATCGTATGTATATCATAACATACATGTATTGATCTCTCGTCTTATAATCTGTATGTATATCATGACATACCCGTATTGATCTCTCGTTCTGCGCTTGTATGTATATCATACAATACCACAAAAATCTCTGTCTTCACAAGCCATATCATCGGTGATATGCCGAGCACACGCCTCGCCTCACATCACCGTACACACATGCTAGAGGGTCTTATTTTTACCCTTTCGCTCATCATCGACATGGTACTCTAGCAATTCATGTATTGTACACCCACTATGAACTCTTTGTAGCATAATTTGTCCAAAATTTTACCTATACACCTATCCATATGAACATCTGATCATATCTTCGTGGTACTCATACCATACCGCTCACTCGGATGCTCACCTCAAGCACAAGCCACTCATATGAAAGTACTCATTCCCTCAGAATCCACTCTCGTCCAGATGTTCTCCCCGAACATGAGCTCCTCATCTCGTAATAAATCATGTTATTCTATTCTCAACTAATCCACAATATCACTCACTATTTTGTATGAATTTTCGTAGGCATCAAGTATTTTCATCTACATTGGTTATATTTATCAATATTTAACCACTTGCATAACAAATTAAGAGAATCCATATACATCTCAAGATAATTAATTCCACAACAACAGTTATCAAACAACTATCACCTCGTTTATTTTACAATCATACTTAACACCCTATGACATCACACCACAATTTGTGTCCGTAGACCACTAAGCATGATTTCACTTTGCATATATAATTACCAAATGTAAAGTCTAATTCTTTATAAATCATAACCTACTATCTTTATAGTTATTTATTAATTATCCAAATGTCATGTCATCTATCACATAATGGGTTATTTCAATATTGATCATGTTTTTGTTTGTACTAGTTGTTATTCTATGAGTAGGAAACTAGTAGTCAAGTAGTGAAGAATGGGGAATGGAAAGAAAAGACAAGGGAGTAGGATGAAGGGTGAACAAACAAGGAAAAAGGTGGTGGACAAGAAAAGTGAAATACATATTAAAAGTGCTTAGGTAGTGTAGTCACTATAAATGAAATATCAACCTCACTGCTCCTTAGCCGACATTACAACTAAGAAAACCTGTGATCTTTATCTCTTGAAGCAATTAGGTGGTCTTGATGTATATGAAGGCAAACCCATGATATGATTACATATGTGACATCATTTAGGAGTGTGAGTGTGCTCTTATTTATTGTGTTCCATGTCTTTAATTGATGAATTTCAAAGAGAGGAACATGACTAAAAGTGAGGGGCACTAGAGGTCTAAATCGGTGTACTACTGAAAGGTATGTCTCACACTTAATCATGTTGATCCTTTGTAGTTGAAAAAGATGAATCAATTATAGAGGCTAGTGATCTTGAGTGTGAAGCCTTGCATATGTATTTGATAAAATTATGTTGCTTATGATAAACTACTCTATGAATGATCCATGCTAGTTGGTTGAGTAAGAGTTGATAGAGGTGTCAAGTGTGATGGTGAAACATGAGTTTAGGTATGTTTTAAGGATTGTTCGAGGATGAACAATGTTTAAGTGTGGGGTGGTGATGTTGGGAACATTTCTACATCCATTTTCCAATGCTTTTACCCATATTTGATCGCATGGAGTTTATAATCCCACTTATTCTTAGATTCATGTGTGTGTGTGTGTTGATCAAGGGTAAAATAGTATGCCCGGGAGTTACTTTTACAACCCTTAAATTAGTCTTGTTTATCTAAGTTGTTTGATACATTTTCATGTAATTTTATATGAATGTGAAGATATGTGCTAACCAACACGATTAGTCTTTGTTTTGTAGGTTTTTGATGACTTTGAGGAACTAATCCATGAGTTGGTAAAGTAGAGGCTTGGAATCGGAATTAAAACGCGAACGCCGGGGTGCATAGGAGGTACAAATGTCGCACTACTGGCCGGCATCGTGCCACTTCGGCAGTGTGTCAGGCACACAGCCTTCACCCGCATGGCAACGGCCACGGGCAAAGAAGCCATGGCGACATGGAGGTGCCAACGCGCTGCCCAAGCAAACAGTGGACATGCCAACGCTGCAAGGTGCTGCCGAGGGCCTATTTTCGGGTGATTTCCAGAGAGCTTCACGTTACCTTCCGTGTCACGGAGGTACGTTCGCGATACACTCCGTGACACCTGAGCCGTTCCACCACAAAGCAATTATGCAGGTTCTCCATTTACTATAAATAGGACCCTTAGCTCCTAATTCCATTTGGTCACGATTTTATTCGGAAAACTGCCTAGGAGTGAAGGGAGAAGTGGCTATGGGTATGATATCTCGGACTTAAATAATCTTATATAACTTGATGACCACGTGCGCTAGCATGTGCTTGGGAGGCATCAATTATTAATACCTCACATAGCATGTGGTGAGAGTATAATTCTAGTATTTTGCTAGAGAGAGTATTACATGTTCATATGTAGTCACATAGTCCAACTATGATTTTGTGTAATTACTTCGACATGAATATTTGTTGGAGAATTCATCAACTTCTTGAGACTAACATAGTTTCTGAGATTTTGTTAATGTTTATATTATCGTAAGCATTTTCATGATGAATTCTTCTACATCTTTTGTTTTTCTTCTCATGAAAATGAGCGGCTAAATATCTTAAGCTAGGATTGTGGGAACCATGATGGGTTAATGAATGTAGTCATAATAAAATAGTGATTCTTGAATAGTGAATTGGGTGGATTATTATTATCTTCATTTTAATTATTTTTAATGGTTGGAAACATTGAATGTGTCTTATCTTCAACTTGCAATAACCAAGGATGTTGAAGTTAGAAAAGAGAATAACACTGGCAATTTAAGGCTACCAACCCTCATCTAGTTAACTTGAGCTCTAACTGAGGATAGTTAAGTCAAGGCTTACTGCGAGACAAAAATATACACACTTTGAGTCAGAGAGGAGATAAGTGAAATTCATCTACCAAGGTCGAGATGCTAGATGAACTAAAAATGTCAGCCTTACAATGTACCCACCAGATAGACTACTAATAAAAGCCTACTAAGTTGTGAAATCACGGGGAACACAATTCTAATTTTAAATTATAAAACTATAAAAATATAAAAAACCAAAAATAATTATTACTTTAAAAATATTTTATTTTTTTAAATTTGAAAAATCCCCCTTAAAATATTGATTGGTGTTAGTTTATTCATGATTAACATATTGTTTCTTCTTATTCTCTCGTGGGGTAGACCCAATCTAGTTGGGTTACTATATTAGATAGCAATCACTTTATACTTCAATTTCAAGGTGTAATTTGAATGTGATTAGTCAAGGTACTGTTCATATAGGCCGGGCTTGCCGTCGCACGGTCCATGCACTACAGCTTGCTTGCGCTGGGTCGCGCTTCTTGGCCACAGTGCTAGCTTTTCACCCCATTTTCAATATTTATGCTCGATAATCGCCCTTAAGACTTAATTTCTGCACATTTGAACAATACGTCAACTCTAGAAACAAAATTTAAATTATTTTGGTTGCCTCCCTAAGCAAATAAGCTTGATTTAATGTCGTGAGATCACAAAGGTATCTTGATTACTTAGACTTAATCAATATACCTATTTGTCTCATGATCACATGCAATGACCTCATTCGAGGGTTAGGAACGGTATCTCTAGGAAAAGTTCCCTTTTCCTCTCTGATTTAATGCTACTTAGATTTGTCCCACCCGTCGCTCTAATTGCTTGATGGAGGTTGAATGTGAGTCCACCAATTGACTCAAGCTTGAAAGCTCACCCCTCATCTCTTTGATTCCTACCTTAAGGAACTAACCTTTTTCATCATACGACTCATCATGTCCCCAACCTTGTCACTCTGTGAGTTGTTCACAATTGGCTCTCTTGCTCTTGGAGGAACATAAACTCCATTCCTATCATTCTTGGGGAAATCTCTATTCCTCCATTGACCTAGGTCCCCATTCTCTAGCCCTAGACTTATCTTAGTTGTTGTTCCCATAGTAGTTCCAATGTTGATTCCCTTGGCCTTGTCGCCAAGAGTCTTAGTTAGGACCTCGGGTATTAGCCCAAAAATCCCTTGATTGTTGACAAAATTTGCTTCCTCTCTTCAAAGAATAGTAGTCATCCTCATACCCGGTCCCTTTATCTTGAGCATTCACCTCATGCACCTTTGTGTATTCAAGGTGGTTAGGTGCTCGGGTGACTGGCCCAATCGGGTCTTGAGACGGGTCATGTCTTGGTCCTCTTCTTTTCTTTTTTTCATTGCTCGTTGTCATCCCTTTAGAATAGTTTATTGTAGAAGCCTCGTGCTCTAATGTGCCATGCCCTATTTGTCTTTGTCATCTTATTCAGTATTTCCTCACTGGTTTTCCCAAAAGTGTGGGCCATCATGGACCCCTTTGCTATCCCGTCTACTACAACTTTATTTGAGACACTCAAGGACTTGAAATACTTCCAAAGGACCCTCCCCAAGAAGCTTGTAATAGGACAGATCGTTTAACTTTTCTCTTGAATCTCAATCATGCCTCATGCAAGGCTTCCACCTAATTGTTTAAAATTAATTTTATCCTCAATCGAATCACCCATGAGGATGGGGAAGACCTCTCCAAGAAAGCTGCGCCGCCTCTGCCTGTGTAGTAATAACTGCTTGTAGCTCATTCATCCACAAAGTAACTTCCCCCGCTAGTGAGAATGAGAATAACTGAGTCTAATAGCTCCTTGAGAAACTCCTTGGCATTCCTGTAGGCATTGGCAGATCCCAAAGAAATTTATCAAATTTAGTTTGGATCTTTGCCAGACAAAAATGACCCTTTCATGTTCAAGGGTCATATACCCAATAAGACACTGTCGTACAAGTGATACAATGGCCCTTTGCCGAGCTCGATGTCGAACCCACAAGGACCGGACTAATTCAACACATCAAGTTCAAGTGTTAAATTAACCTTCTCATGTTGATGTAGAAATTTCCATAAAATTCCTAGTTAAATCTATGGGTGATCAAGGCAAAACAATAGAGAAACAATACAAGAAGCAAGTAAAGTTAAGGCCTAATAATCATTGCAATGCTGCAATTCACAATGGTTGAGTATGAAAACTTAAGTTGTTGTCTCAAATAGAAAAATGCAATGTTCATGGTCTTTATAGCTCTAAACATGACAAACTAGTCTCATACCTACATCGTTGAGGGGATATGAAGTCCTAATTAGTGAGCAATTTAACTACGTGATGTGGTTTACGGAGTTTGTGCCCTGATTGCGACTTTCGTACTTCTAATCATTTAACCTCACTTAGCTTCACAACTACTTTATGAGCGGTGATGTGACAATTCTAAATCGGTGTCTAGCTCATCCTGTTTTAGTAACCAAACAAGGAATAATTAGGTATAATTTCTATCCTAACCGCCAATCCTATCGTAAAGATAAGAACTTTCTCCCTACATTCTTGTGTTCTAGCCTAGGGTTACTCTTTCAAGCTTTTACCTAAGCTTAACGAGTTCGTTTTCATGGTGATCAAGCATTAAAAAAATAATAATAAAGATTGCAAGACAAACAACAACTAAAAACTCAAACCAACAAAGAATTTATGCATTTACAATCATATCATGTGGCCTCAACCCTAGAGGAAGGGTCTTAGCCACTCACACCGTACAAATACTTAAAATATGATTGAAGTAGAGTTCTTACAAGAATAGATAAAGTAGAAATAAATTAGTGAACCCTAGGTAGAGTTCTTCATTTTCACTCCTTTCTGTTGTTCTCAGAATATTTCATGATAAAATAATTTTAGGAGCTAAGTGTTGAATTTATATTAAGTGGAAAAAATGAAATTTTTGCCGTGGATGGAATTCCTCCGTGTCATATACCTGGTGGCGCTAATATTGGGTCTACACGTAGAAAACGTGTATAGCCACCGGAACTCAACAGTTGCATGTTGAGGGTGCAGGCTATGCGTGATGCCCGCCGGGCGTGGCACGACCCATCTCGGCGCGACGCACAACGTGACACGCCCACCGGCACGCAAAGATGGCATGGCGTGGCGCGACGCCAACGCTACAGCAGCGCACCGGATGGAAGTCAGCGCGCGCATGGCATGAGGGGTGGCATACAACACTGGCACGACACATGCACAAAGATGGCATGTTGCTCGGCGCGCAAATTCCTTTCCTTGGCATGTCCACTTGCCTTCTTTGCGATTTGATTTGAACTCCATTCCTTCACTTCAACCATCATTATTTAGTCCCTTATATGCATTTTACACCTACAAAACAAGGACTAATCATGTTGGTTAGTTTAGGCTTATAAATATACGTAATCACATGAGAATATAATTAATTAAATTGACAAACACGCCTAAATTAAGTTATAAAAGAGCACTTCAGCACATAATTATGCCCAAGATCACTACCCCGTACTTAAAGCCTTGTTCGTCCTCTAACAATTCTATTACACCTCATGCACATGAAGACTCACATAGCTAATTTCAGCTGTGATAATTCAAGCTATATGGCTACAACGATTATTTTAGATAGAAAGGTAACAGAGTATGCAAGATATAACCACTAAAGTTCATAACTACGTTAAGACTTCCTAGCCTCAAGAATTGACTCAGCCCTCAACAACTCATGCAAATTAACCAATTAAGAAACTGACATGAATTTTATCCTTCATCAAACATGTGACCTCACACAAGAGAGTTACCCATTTTTCACTCATATGTTTTCAAATTATAACGTGCATGGGTATATGGAATAATAAATAATACTCACTCAAAAAGAGTTCACATGCAACATGTATTGACCCATAGGCTTACCTTTAGTATTTTACCTCCACTAATTTAGGAATGTTTGAATGTAAGATCAAAATAGGACTTAATGGGTTGTAATGTAAGATAAAGGATAGGTAGGTACTATTCTAGCTAAAATAGTGACTATCTTCCCAAGCGCTTTTTAATATATCACCTTTCATTATGAATATCTGTCCTCTTATTTCACTTTTATTCTTTTCAACTCTCATTTTTCCTCTTTTATTTCATTTCCATTAGGCACACTTGCTATTAGTAAGGAGTACTTAGGCAATTTTCTCGCTTTTCTTCTTTTACTCCTTTCTATCTTTATTCAAAATTTTTAACAAGTGCAATCTCTAGTCTTCTCTTCAACTCCCAATAATAACTACTATTTTCTCATGCCAATCCTCCGCCTAACTTTTTTGCATTTTCACTTAAGCGCCTAGGAGTTTTGAATCAAATTCAAGGCTAATGAAAATAAAGTATTAAGCTCATTTGGTGGCTAGCAAAGAATAGACTAAAGTCTCAATGGGAATAACTAGGATCATATGACAAGATAGGTAAAGCGAAGGATAAAAATTAGGCTCATGCAAAGAAATGCCTAAATAATTTCCTACAATCGACATCCTCATTTCGTTTGTATACACAATTGCATAAAGTTCTGCATTAATTACAAAAATAGTATGGAATATTCAAAAACTTACACTTATAGCACATGCTCAATTAAGACAATTCAGCAGACTCTTAACCTTAATCTCAAGAATGCAGACTTAGCTTTAAGCACATCAAGTCATCTGAAGAGCCTGATATCTCAAACAGAGTTAGAAAACTCGCCTACATGCTTCAAAATTAACAACACTTGCATCTTACAATCATGTATAACACCTAATACGAACATCAAACTATCAATTAGCTAAGGGTTCAAAAATAAAACCTATTGACTAATTCTTCCTCAAGACTGGCCGTCATCCATCCATCATCCGGAAAAGTCCCTAACTATGACTAAAATAGCTATTTCAAACAAAAATTTTTTTATTTATCGGTTCAAAGTGCTCCCTCGAAAAGAAACGAAAAGAAAATGAACAGGTAAGTGAATTTGAGGTTTTTCAACTCAAACTTTTTCATCAACCAATATCATAGAAAGCACTAACTTCACCCAAATTCATTAAGCAATAAAATTTTAAAATTTCTCTCACCTCACACTTGAATCATGCAATGTCCCCAAAGCATCAAATAAGAATACTACAAGGGTGAGAAATACCCCTAAGGCCCTCCAAGCCTAGCTAAAACATGTTTTCTTTCATTTGCACAAGTGGGTCATCGACCCCACGCTCATCTTTTTCCATGCTCCTTAGCTTCCTCTTCTAGGGCAATTAAACTTCCCATCAATGCTTAAATCACCACCACCACAACAAAAAGTTAAAATAAAAATCAAAACAAAAGAAAAATAAAATTGTACCTATGGCACCTGGCTTGCCTCCTGCGCCTGATTCTATGTCGCGACACAACGTGGACTATCCTTCTTAGGATATCCTCAAACCAGTTGATCCCTTGAGAACCATCTTCTCTTTTTATTTTTCAAGGGAACATCCTCCACTCTGTCCCTCTTCTTCCAACTTCTTTAACTTAGGCCCTCCATCAAATTTGGGCTGAAATGTGATCATCTCCCGCGGCCGTGGACCCATGCAATCTACCATCCCACACTTAGCCTCCCGACAACACACCTAACCTTACAAAGGTCTCTATAGTGTGTAGGTGGGTTGATCTCTTGTTAAACTCTGGGAAGAGCTCTCTTCATCATCGACCTCATTTTAAGGGTCCCCTCAGCTTTACATTTATAATTACTCCTCCGTGAGGACAAAATGGTCATCCCAAGATCGGGGGTACCTTGTCCCATCAACTTCAAAAAGTCAAGTATGATGCAACCGGTATAATAAACTTACCCACTTTGATGAGAAGGTCCTCAATTATTTTCCGTGCCACCGTGACTTGTCTACTACCGCAACATTACTCGGTTGGCCTCGACCGACCTAACCCTAAGGTGTTAAACAAAGATATGGGTATTAGATTAATGCCGCCCTAAGTCACAAAGAGCTCTTATCACTTCAACTTTACCACCTAGTGCGGAGGGTAAACTCCCCGTGTACTTGAGCTTTTTCGGCATCTTCTCACACCGTAGCCGAACCCCGCCAACACTGTCTAGACATCCACCAACCTAACTTTGTTGGCCACCACATCTTTTAAGTACTTAGCGTACTTCGGGCATTCCCCGTAAAAAACATCAAGTAAAGGCAAATTGATGTGAAGTTCTTTGAAAATATCAAAGATCTTTTTGAAGCATTCTTCCTCCTTGCTCTTCTTGAGCCTTTGCGGGAATGGTGGTGGTGGGTCTTTGTGCCGGGATGTAATGATGATTGTGCATCAGGTTGCACAACACTCGATTATATCCCCGTCGGTAGATGGGCCCCGTCTCGACTGTACTGGCCGCACCTCATTTCTCTTTTCTTTGGTGGTGCATCAACCAAATTGCTTACCACTCCTCAAACCGATGGCATTGACCTATTGAGGATTTGTATCCGTGCTGCAACCTCCCGAGGTCCGTGCCGAGCAAACTCGCTAATTGACCCATCTCGCTTCTCTAGATTGTGGGTGGCCAACTACGATTTTTCAAATCAAGCCATCCGCTCCTGATTCTCTGCCAGTTGGGTCTGAGTAACCATAATTTTCTACAACATCTCTCAATGTTACCGCTTCGGTCTCGGTCACCATTCCGCCCGTTTCCCCGTCGCTGGTTATCAAGCACGAGGCTACTAGTAGCTCAATTTGATTGCCACCCAAGAAAAATTTGGTGATTCGCCAACTCTACCGTAGGTGTTCCCAAAATTCGATTGTTTCTCTAAACATTTCCAACAATTCACATTTCTAATTTCCCTCGCAAGATCTCTACATCGCGCCCATTGTTACCACAAATTTCACCAACTAGGAGCTCATCAATTGCATTCACCTATCCTTGCGGTGGTTCATACTCGCTTGTTGAACCGAGTCATCATATAATGCCGAAATGATGCTAGTTGTGCTGCTAAGGCATTGACACCGCCTTCTATTAGCCCTTCTTCTCTTACCTCAGCCTCCTCTCGATGATTCTCTCCAGACCACTGGATTTTCTTGAGAAATCCGTTAAACAGAGTGTATAACTCATCATAAGTCTTCCAATGCTTGCCTTCCACCCGATGTAGAGTCTAACGTAATCTTCATGGGTCTAGACTTCTACAAAGTTGTGAGATAACACCTCATTGGACTGGCCAGATGGGGGCAATAACAATGACTTAAATCTCTCCCAAGCCAAATATAGGTTCTCCTCCGCCTCTTCTTAAAGCTTAATATCTCCCTTCTGAGCTTTGTAGTCTTGCCTGAAGGGAAGAATCTGATGAGGAACTTCCCTTAAGGTGGGTCATTCCAAGAAGTAATGGAATTCGGTGGCTCACCCTTCAACCACCTCTTTGCCTCTCTCCCAACAATGAGAATGAGTCCCGAGTGTGGACATTGTCAGCTGATACTCCGTGGGACAGGCAATAACTGATCTCCGAGAAGTTCAGTAAGTGCTGCTGTGGGTCCTCATGATTTATCCCAAGAACTAGTCAACAGAATGTAACAATCGCATTCATGTTTTTCTTAAGCTCAAAGTTCCCCTTCTCTAGGCTCGTTCTCAGGATACCGGAGGTCACATTAGTCACTAGTGGGATTGCCACTGCTGAATCGGTTGGGCTGCCACCATTAGGTAACAACTCTGCTTGTTCAACCGGTGGAGGTTGTTGTAACTGCTCTTGTAACCTTTTCAACTTCCGCTCTAAAGCTTCCTCCCGAGAAAAATGTAGTTAGCTTTTAGGTTCCAACAAAGGTCTCACTGGCCTCCCATATTCCCTTGCCGCCTGCAAGGACAACCTCGTTACCCGCAATATAGCGTGACTTCAAGACCAAGTTTTTCATACACATATAGGAAATTTTAGAAATCACACAAAAACAAAAATTCACTAAACTTCTAGTCCCCGACACAGCTAAAACTTGTTATGGCCCAAACAAGACATGTTTACGCGGCTCTGCATAAGCAATACAGTTGACCCTTTTTCGTGAGCCGATGTCGAACTCCATTGTGAACCAGACTAATTCAGTGAATTATCAAGTTCGGGCGTTAAATTAATCTTATCAAGTGTTAATTGTAGAAATTTCTGAAATTTAATTAAATTCAAGTGGCATCACAACACCGAGAAACAACATGAAGGCCAACTAGAGTTAAGGCTCAATAATCATGCAATGCCGCAATTCACAATGGTTTACAAGGAGCACCTCGCTTTTGTCTCAAATAGTTAAATGTGATGTTCATGGTCTTTCGAGTCTCTAAAAACGACAAACTGTCTACACCCACATCATTGGAGTGAGGATGACGTCCTAATTGGTGGAGCAAATTTAACTACGTGGATATGGTTTACAGAGTTTGTGCCCTTTGATTAGTGGAATTCTCATACCCTCTAATCATTTAAATCCTTGATTTAGCTCACAACTACTTCTACAAGTGGTGATGTGAAAAATTCGCCTGTTCAGCCTCATCCTTCGCTTTAGTAACCAAGCAGGTTCTAGGTATAATTTCTATCATAATCGCTAACTCTTGGCCTGCAAAGATAGTGAACTTAAGTTCCCTACATTCTTGTGTTCCTCAGCTTCCTGGGGTTACTCTTTTGAGCTTCTCTTCAAGCTTAATGAGTTCATTTTCATGGTGATCACATAAAAATTTAATAAGGGAAGAATGTAAGAGAAAACAATAACTAAAAACTCAAACCAACAAAAAATTTCATGCATTTACAATCATATGCATGTGGCCTCATCCCTAGAGGAAGGGTTTTAGCCACTCATGTTCAGATAATTACTTAAAACATGATTGAAGTAGAGTACTTACAAGAATAGATAAAAGAGGGAATGAAAATCAGTGAACCCTAGGTAGAGTTCTTCCTTTCCTCTTCACTCCTTTCCATTGTTCTCAAAATATTTCTGCATAAAAATGATTTTAGGAGCTATGTTGAATTTACATTAAGTGGGAAAATGAAATTTGGCCGGGATGCCTTCGCGGTCATGGACTTTGGTCACGCTAATGCTGTTCGGTGAAACGGAGCAAACGCAGTATGCTCATATTGTTGGAACTCGACAGCCAGGCTGTTATGGGCGCAGCTATGCACGATGCTTGGCGTGTCATGGCCCGTCTCGCGCGCGACACACGACGTGACACGGCCGACGGCACGCAACATGGTAGACAGAGCGCACACGACGCTAACGTGCCAGAGGCGCACTGATGGCACTTTCTCGCATACACATGGCATGAGCGCGGGCACGGCGCCTGGCGTGGCGTATGCATGGCCGGGCACATGCCTGGCGCCACCAGCCTTGCCATGGTGCATGTCCACTTTGTCTTCTTTGCGATTTGATCCGAACTTCATTCCTTCACTTCAACCATCATTATTGAGTCCCCTATATGCATTTTACACCTACAGTATCAAAGGACTAATCATGTTGGTTTGTTTAGGCTTATAAATACATAATCACATGAGAATATAATCAATTAAACTGACAAACACGCTCTAAATTAAGTTATAAATGAGCACTTAGACATGTAATTATGCCCAAGACTGCAGCCTACCATTGTACTAGTCATATCAAACATACATTAGCCGGGCAAAGGGGGGTGGAACAATAGATCCCGTGTAACCAACTTCCTCTTGTTGAAAACTCCCCCAGAACATTCCATAGAGTATTACGTTCATGATGACGAGGGGGTTTTGTCTGCTCTTTCTTTCCAAAGAAGCTGTAACTTGCGCCTCGCACTCCTAACTACTTCAAATAGCGAGCTTCTTTTGCTTGGCGCCGCCCGCTTATTTGCGCCAATCATCTCCTCGGGTGAGAGATTAATTTGTGCCACAGAGTTCACCATGCTAACTCCGTGACAAAACAAGATAATTGGCTAAATAAAACATTACAAGTCAAATTTAAACACCAATTAACTACTTTTAACACCATATTTCCCAAGAATGACGCCAAAATTTATCACTAAAATTATACCTCGCATTAAAGAATGAAGCAGCCATCGTAAATATAGTAATTCAACTAGGTTGGGGTCGATCCCATTGATAATTGGACAGAAATAATGTGTTAACGTATGAATAAATTAACTAGTCAATATCGTGTTGGGTTGTAAATAAAAGAAAAAGTAATTAAACTATGATTGAGTTTTTACAAATTTATGAGAAAAACTAGGACTGTGTTCTATGATTTACAACGGCTTATTTAATTACAAGGGATCTATTCTGGTGAATTGTGTAAGGCTAACGATTGTTCCATCTAACGTCCGTCGACCTACATAGTTGAATTTCTCCTAAATCCCTCTAGGAATTTAGGTGTGTATATTTTGCCCTCTCATTAGCCTTGTTTTAACTATCTTTGGTTAGAAAATGTTAATTAGATGAGGGCTGATACCCAAAATTACCACTATTATTCTGTTTTCCTAACTTCAACCTTTTTGGTCGAGTGTTGGTTGACACATGCAATTAAATACCAAAATGAAGAGAATAATCCACCAATTCACCATTCAAGAATCACTATTTTACTTTTTGCTTATTTATTAATCCATCATAGTTCCAAAAACCCTAGTCAAGAGATTAGCTGCTCATATTTAAGAAAACAATAATAAGATGTATAAAATCATAATGAAATACTTGAGATAGTACTAAAATTGTTTAACAAATCTCCAAAGCGTTATACGAATCACAAGAACTTGATGAATTCTCTAACAAATATACAACTACACAATTCCCAAAGTATGAATTGTGCAAGAATTGAATGACACAATATGCTCATTGTTAATAATATTGGATCAGGTTATTTACACCCGAACATAAATTCGGATCGGTACACCGGACAAGGAGCCCGAGAGACTCCAAGTCACCTGTATGGAATGCTATCTACTCAATCATTAGAAGCAGACTCTACTATAATGAACATAATGTACAATCATAACATAACATCGGAATCGTAACTCACTTCATAGCATGTTTGATGATTATGCCACGCTACCAAAGCTCTCAAGACCCACTGCTGATGGGACAACACCCCAAACTAACGATAAGTCCGAACCTAAAATGTCACAAGATAACGGATAATGAATGGTCCTCAGGAAATGAGGACCCATTCAACAAAAGCCGATGCTAACTCTGTAACCATAAGTATGGGGCCGAGTCTCGAAGATCTAAGCCTATATCATAAAAATGATACATCATAGAGTATGCTGGTCAAGACGCGGAATGTAATATATGCAAGAAGTAAAATAATATCAACATAAAGTCTATAAGAGTAGGACAACATGATCGTAACATAAATATCATAACGCAAACGTAAGGCTCAAGGTTTTCAAAACATTCGTAAATCATTCATAATCAAGAGAAACGCTATGAAACATGACTTGAGGCCAAGTATAATCATAAACTATACATAATTCATGAGGAATAGTGGGAGATTTCTTATAACCGATATACCCTATACGAGCACAATATGGAGATCGACCTGTAAACCCCTAGTCGGGAGGCGTTCGTGACCTTGCCAAGGGTAGAAACCATGAGAGGTGTGATATCAAAATAGAGGGCCCATTTGGGAAAAGGGGACAGAGAATACGAAGGTCCCATCGTGGCTACATTGGCGCGTAATTCAGAGACCTGGCATGCTTGGACCCCGCATCTACTTGGTGTTAAATACTACCTCAAAACATATAGTGCTCATATAATAATATACATGAGATTCATAGGCTAATCAAAATCATGATAATTATAAGAATGCTTGAAATACGTGAACTAGCCATGAAAGGCGCCCGTGAGTCGGCAATAATCATAAATCATAAATCACGAGGTTCATGCATGCTTGTAAACATGTATATACTTGCTATTCATAAATTCATGATGAATATTTGAGACAAATTATATCATAAGTCATAAATCATAATGGGTTAATGAACATCAACATCAAAGTAGAACATAACTTGATTTATCATGAAACATACATAATTGGGCATACTTTGTAGAAATTCAAACTGTGAAGTTTATAATTGAAATAGTTGTAAAATCTGTCCATGATTCATAAAACATGAATTGTTACATGAGAGGAAATAACCCATAGATAGATCATAAGGATTTCATAAGAATTGGGATAAAACTTGCTAGAAATATCAATACAATTTCATAAATTAGAGGAGATTTGGCATGGGTGTTACCGCATTCACCCATTCATAACCCTATATACCCGAGAAGAACTGATTCTACAACTCCCTTAATTGCCCAATGAAGAATTGATGAAGAACTTGAAGGAATTAAGCTTGATCACTTCTCTTGGCTTCTAACTTTGCAAGCATGAATAGGAATAGCCAAGAATGAACTTACCCCTCTTAAAACTCATTATTCATAGATTAAAACGATGTAGTTTAGGCATGATCATAGAATTACGGAAAATCCCTTGCTAAAATTTCTAGAGAAAGTTGACTCACAGTCCCAACGAAGGAGTGGATGAGTTGTCGTCCAAGTCCACTTCACTTGTGGCCACCACCTGAGTACACCGCCAAAGTTCCACTGTGGCTTATCACGAGACACTCAGAGAATTGTTATTGAGACCATGACTCGTGGTCACTCACTGTGGGTCTTCACTTCCAAAAACTTACCTTGGCCACGGGCACACCACAACCGTGGTGCACCCAATGAGTCGCAGACCCACCCATTAAGTTCACTGCCCAAGTCCTCCTTCCTTAACCTCCTTCCCGACCACGATTAACTCAATGAGTCGGTGGGGACCGACCACGACCTGTCATGTTCATGGGGACTCAAAACAAAAATTTCCAACTCAAGTCAACTCTCCCATGAGTCACTTAATGACTCGTGGTCAACCCGAGGGGTCACAAGGATGAATCATTCTCCGACCTCGGTGCGTATAATTCTATTTTCTCCGCTTTCCAACTCCCGGGATTTTGATCTTAAGGTTTCCTGGGTATAACAATATCTTCCCTTGAAACTGATCTCGGGAAAATAGCATTCCCGAAAGTGACACTTTATAACTTAATTTAGTCTTGTTTTTGCTAGTCAATTATATACATTTTAATGTGATTTTATATAAATGTGAATATATAAAGCAATAAACATGATTAGTCCTTGTTTTGTAGGTTTCAACGATGTTGAGGAACTAATTTATAAGTTGGTGAAGTAGCGGAATGGACTCGGGAGCAATGGGGATAAAGTCTGGTAAGGAGGTGGGCCATGGCAAGGCCGACCGCGGTAGGAAGCGTGCCACGCTATGCGTGCGTCGTGCCCGCCGCCGTGCCATGCCTATGCCAAGCAAGGAGCAGATGCGGCAAGCAGGCAAGGCACCCGCCGTGCCAGCAACGTGCCACGGCATTCCAGCCCCTGCGAGCGAGTGGAGTGTCAATGCAAGGCCCAAGCAAATGCGGACACGCCGCCAACGCGGTAAAGGTGCCGCTTTTAGGGTCGACTTTTGGTGCTCCACGATACCCGTGACAAGCCAAATTGTGCACGTTTTCCATTTATTATAAATAGGTCCTTTAGCTCCTAATTCCACTTGTCACGATTTTATTCTGGAAAACTACCTAGGAGAAGTGAGAAGTGGGAGAACTCAGCTAGGGTTTGGCAAATTCTTCTCATCTATCAAATTCTTGTAAGTATGTAGTTTAGTAGTAGTTTAGTTGTAGTTTTACGAACATGAATGATTAGAACCCTTCCTCTAGGGTTGAAGCCATGAATTATGATTGTGAATTTTATGAAATTGTTTTGGAATTAAGTTATTGATTGTTGTTTTTGTATTGTATTCCTAGATTTTTACTGTTTTTATGATTGATCACCATGAAAACATATATGTTAGCTTGGGCACAGTTTAGAAAGCATTACCTAAGTCGTGGACATGAGAATGTGAGGAGTATGTTTGTATCTCGCGATATAATCTTGTGTTCAGGATAGAAATATACCTAACACCTTGCTTGGTTGACAAACGGGGTTATTAAAGACCAACTTGGGATTATCACATCAACACTCGAAGAAGTTGCGAGGCTAAGTTGAGTTAAATGTGGTTAGACGCACTGTTCCTAATCAAGCTCTCGTAAAACCACAACATAATTAATTGCCCGCGAACTAGAAATTAGCATCCTCGCTGACAATGATGCAGTGAGGCTAGATTGCCGTGTTTAGAGGCTCGAAAGACCATGAACATGCAATTCCAGTTATGTGAAATAACAATTGATAGTTCCATGCTTAACCCATTGCAAATCTTAGCACGTATGATTATCTGGTTTTAACTCTATGTTGCTCCTAGAGTACTTCAGAATATTTCGCTGATCCCAAACCTTAGACTTAATTATTCTCCATCGAAAATGTCTATAACCAACACTTTAGGTATTTAAGACCACACTACAAATGGATAGCTAGAGGAATGGGTCCACCCTATAGGTTCGACATTCAAGTTCTTAAAAAGAGCCACTATATTACATGCACGACTCGTACACTTGGTGGGACGCGCTTAATGCGGGGATGGCCAGTTTTTTGGCGCCGTTGTCGGGACTCTGAAGTTTTGATAATTTATCTATTTTTGTCTGATTTTAAAATTTTAAGTGTTGAGAAACTTGGTCTTAGTCCCACTCATTTGTGTGTGACAAAGCTGTCTCATTAGCCGACTTGAAATAGAGAGCTTGTGGAACCATTGAATGAACTCGAACGTCAAATCCATTTGCGAAGGAGAGTATCTCTCTAGAGCAAAAGCTAAAGAGACTTCAAGAAAAGGTACAAGAACAACCGCAAGGCAAGCACAAACTGTCATCGGGCAATGGCAGCAGGACTAGTTCGCGAAGTGGTAATCCCACTAGCGGACAAATGTGACTCTAGTATCCGTGTAAACCGGAGCCTCGGAGGGAATCTTTGAGCTTTTAAACAGTAACATGGTGCAAATTACATTCTAGTGGTCGGGCTCACCGGAATGGCACATGAGGACCTGGGCAGCAGCGACTTACAAAGCTTTCCTCGAGATTAGTGACACGTTTGTCCCCACCGGTGTGTCCACAGATTATGTCCGCTTAACCCTCTTCCCATTCTCATTGTTGGGAGAGGCGAAAAGTGGCCGAAGGCCGAGCCACCGAACCCATAACTTCATGGAATGACTTGGCTAGAAGTTCCTTATCGATTCTTTCCTTCAGCAAAACGACAAAGTTGAGAAGTGAAATACTCGCTTCTAAGCAGGTTCGATGAGAACTTATATATGGCTTGGGAAAGATCCAAGTCATTGTTGAGAGACCGTCCCCATCACCAAGAATCTAATGAAGTGTCAGCCCATACTTTTGTAGAAAGTCTAGACTTCTACACAAAATATTAGACTCGCAATGGTGGGAAAGCTCTTGAGAAGACATATGATGAGTTGTACACTTGTTGAATAGAATTGCCACAAGGAAATCCGTAGTGGCATAGCGAGTCATCAAGAGGCAAGGTGAAGAAGCTCGTGGTTGAGCGAGGTAGATGAATGAATGCCTTGGCAAAGACAGCTTAGCTTCATTCCAAAGATCGCATGATGACTCGCTGAATAAACTGGTATGAACCAACACCAGGCCAGGTTAATGCAGCCAGCCAGCTCCTACTTGGTGTGAAATTTGTGGTAATAATGGCATAATGCGTAATCTTATGGAGCCAATCCGAAATCGCAGCTAATTTTGTTGGTAATGTGCATAGGAATCAAAATTTTGAAAAAATAACTCCAACAGAATTGGCAAATGGCCAATTCAATTTTTCGGGTGGAAACCAAAAGCATAATTATATGCAACCTCAAAACAACAAGATTTAATAGGAAGAATGATGGGAAATTGAGTAGCAAAGATTGAGGAAACATCAGAGAGTAAATTTTGGAGACCTTAATCGCGAAGGAAAATCGTGACTGGATGGCAAAGACTTAATGAATTAGCAAGTAGCCACCCGCAATCTTGAAAACAAGTGGGTCAGATAGCAGCTGCCTGCACATGAGGCCGCAAGGGGGGATTACCAAGCGACGCAGATCCTAACCCCTGGCAGATCAATGCCATTAGTTTGAGAAGCGACAAGCAATTAGTTGATGCAAAGGCCTAAAGAGCTGAGAAAGGAGGTGCAAACCTGGGAGTTGGTTAGACCAGGACCACCCACCGACACTAGAGTGAATTAGAGTGCTGGGAAACAACATGTAATCTTTATTACAGCCAAGACAGAGACTCACCACCACCCTTCCCTCAAAGATCTCGTAAAGAGCAAGGAGGAAGAATGTTTCAAAATGTTTCTTTGAGAGATTCAAAGAATCTTCACATAAATTTGCCTCTTATTGATGTCTTGAAAGGAATGCCCAAGTATGCAACACGGAAAGACGATAAAACAAAGTTGATTTGTGGATGCCCAGATCAGAGCACTGACCGAGGAGTGCAGTCATAGGGTATTGAGCAAAATGCCAAAGAAGCTCAAAGATCCAAAGAGTTTTACCCCTCCCCACAAATTGGTAAAGCCGAGGTGCTACGAGCTTTGTGTGATTTAGGCAGCGACCCACGCCCCTATCCTTATTCAACACTCAAGTTGGGAAAATCAGGGCCGACAAGGTTGATGTCAGCAAAATTGGCCGATGGCCATGAGTGACGCCCGATGGAATAATAGAGGACCTTCTCATCAAAGTAGGTAAATTTATTATACTTGCTGATTTTATTGTCTTAGATTTTCAGGTTGATGACCAGCACTTCGATCTTGGGACTGTTACTGGCCACCGGAGGAGCGGTGATCGATTTGAAAGGTGGACCCCGAAAATGAGGGTTGAGGATGAAGAAGAACTCTTCTGCATTTACTAAGAAATGAACCCATCCGCACACTACAGAACTCTTGTCGTGCTACTGTGTTGTCGAGGATGAGTGTGGGGTGGAGGATTCCACAGTGCACGACTCAAAGGCAATGAGCAAGTGTTTAGCCCGAGTCCGATAAAAGGGCTTCAAATTGAGAAGAAGTTGGAGAAAGAGAGGAACAGAGGAGGTTGTTCCCTCTAAACAACAAAAGAAAGGAGATGGTTTCTAAAGAGAACCTGTGCATGAGGATGTCCTAAAAAGGATACCATGTCATTGCCAACACGTAAAATAAGGCGCCGATTGGGAGTGGCAACCCAAGAGTACCCTCACAGCTACAATTTGTTAATTTTGATTTTTGTGTTGATTTGGTTATTTTCATTTTTGTTTGTGTTTTTGGTGGAAAAAGGGCACAAATGGAGGGGAAGTCCGAGTACCGTGAGGAGGAAGCTAGTGTTGTGGAAGAGAAAAGTGTGGGGTCAAACACCCACTTGTGCAAGTTGAGAAAACATGCTTTTAGCTAGGCCTAAAGGCCTCAGGAGTATTTCACCCTCTTTAAATGTTAATTGGATGCTATAAGGACATAGCATGATTCGAGTGTGGGGTGAGGGAAATTTCAAGGGAAATTTAAAAATTTTTTAATTTTAATTAAATTACATGTTTTTTTTGTTTTTTTAAAATGGAAGTTGGAAAAATTTTGAAAAATTTATGTGAGCCGAGCATGAATTCATCACCTGCTGGTTTTTCTTGTCGGTTCTTTCCGATGGGGGGTCTTTGAACCGTGGAAGAATAAAATTTTTATTTGTCTATATATAATGTTTTAATCATAGTTAGGGACTGTTTCTGACGATGGATGGATGACGACCGTCTTGAGGAAAATTAGTCAATAGGTTTTGGTTTTTGAAACCATAGCTAAATGAGACGACCGTCTTGAGGAAAATTAGTCAATAGGTTTCGGTTTCGAAACCATAGAAGCAATTGATGCTTGATGTTCTTGTTATGTGCTATACATGATTGTAAGATGCAAGTATGTTCCGTATGGAAGCATGCAAGTGTGGTAACATTGTTTGAGACACTTAGGCTCTTGAATATGACTCAAATGATTGAAGCTTAATGTTGAATTCATGTGATTAGCCGAGTAAGAGTCCGCCGAATGTCTTTGAATTGAGCATGTGCCATGAGTGTAAGGTTTTTGAGTATTCCGTGCTATCATGGGATTGTCTAGAGAGCTTGTTCTGTGTGTGTTTAGGAAACGAAATGAAGGATGTGAATTGTAGAGATGATTTAGGCATTTCTTTGAATGAACCTAAACTTTTCTTTATCCTCATTCTACCTACCTTGAAAACTTAATCCTAGTAATCCCCATTGAGCCTTGAGCCTATTCTTTGATAGCTTCAACATAAGCTTAATCCTTTTTATTTCATTAGCCTTGATGTTGATCCAAAACTCCTAAGTGCTTAAAGAAGAAAAATCTGAAAGAGTAAAGGAGTGAGAAGAATGAAAAGAAAGGAAAAGTGGAAGCTTGTAAAAGTTGAGGAAAGGTCAAGGGTGCACTTGTGTGAGAAAACGTTGATTATTAGTGGGGTGAGTAAGAAAATAAATTAATGAAAAGTTATTTATAAAACTCCTTACTAATAAGTTAAAAGTGCCTAAAGAAATGGGAACAAAAAGAGGAAAAATGCTTGTTGAGAAAGAGGTGAAGTAAGGGAAGGGTAGTTCAGTAATGAGGGCGTGATGTATTGTGCGTTTAGAAAGATAGTCACTTACATCGTCATAATAAGCATTCCATTCGTACTGAAGCGTTTCATTACAACCTAAAAAGTCCTATTTGATCTTTACATTCATACATCCTCAAATTAGTGGGAATAAAACACTAAGGGCAAGCTTATGAGTCATTACATGAGTATGAATTCTTGTGAGAGGAGTGTAATTCTATTCATGTATCCACACATGTTGATGTAAAATTGTTTTTGCATGTGAAATTGTGTAACTCTCTTCCGTGAGGGCACATGTTGGAATGAGGGATATAATTCATGTGGGATTTTTAATCAGTTGATTTGCATGAGTCTGCAGATTGAAAGTCGATTTTTGAGGTTGGCTAAAGTCCTTAACATAGTTGTACTTCATTTCGAAGGATCAAATATGCATGCCTATTTAGCTGTTAGTCTAAATGAATCATTATAATGAGTTTGGTCGACTTTGATAAATTAGTTATGTGTGAGTCTCATATGCATGAGATGTAAAAGGTTGTTCGGAGGATGAACAAGACTTCATGGTTGTGATCTCGGGCAAAATAGCACGCCCGAGTGACGCTTATAACTCAATTTAGTCTTGTTTCGCTAGTCAATTATATACATTTTCATGTGATTTTATATAAATGTGAATATATGTGCTAACCAACATGATTAGTCCTTGTTTTGTGGTTTCAATGATTTGAGGAACTAATTTATAAGTTGGTGAAGCAGCCGAATGGACTCGGAGCAATGGGCGAAATGGCAAGGGAGTAGCTATGGCAAGGCTGGGGTTTCGCCAGTACAGGTTACGCCAGGCGCAAGGCCACGCCTAGCCGCTTGGCGCTTGGCCACCTATGCCAAGAAAGTGAGCAGATGCGGCAAAGGCACTACACAAAGAACGTGCCACGGCATGCCAGCCCCGCTGGCAGAGGGAGTGTCAACGTTGCGCCTGGGCAACAGGATACGCTAACGCGGCAAGGTGCCTTGAGGTCACTTTCGTGATTTCAGAGCTCTACTCCGTGTCATGGAGGCAAAGCTCGCGACATAATTCCGTGACACGGAGCCGCTCCATGACAAGCTAAATTGTGCACGTTTTCCATTTATTATAAATAGGTCCCTTAGCTCCTAATTCCATTTGTCACGATTTTATTCCCGGGAAAACTACCTGAGGAGTGAAGGGAGAAGGGAGAACTCATCTAGGTTTGGAATATTCCCTTCATCTATAAAATTCTTGTAAGTATGTAGTTTAGTAGTAGCTTAGTTGTAGTTTTATTTAACATGAATGGCTAGAACCTTCCTCTAGGGTTGAAGCCATGAATTATGATTGTGATTTTATGAAATTGTTTTGGAATTAAGTTATTGATTGTTGTTTTCATTTTTGCATTCGATTTTTTTATGATTGATCACCATGAAAACATATATGTTAACTTGGGTAATAGCTTGAGAAAGCATTACCTAAGCTGTGATAATATGAGAATGGAGGAGCATACTTGTATCTCGCGATATAATCTTTTGTCAGATGAAATATACCTAACACCTTGCTTGGTTGACAAACGGGGGTTATTAAAGACCAACTTGGGATTATCTCATCACCACTCGAAGAAGTAGTTTTGAGGCTAAGTTGAGTTAAATGGTTAGACGCACGAAAGTCCCTAATCAAGCTTCGTAAACTACAACATAATTAATTGCTCGCAACTAGATATTAGCATCCCGCTCACAATGATGTGCAAAGGAGGCTAGATTGCCGTGTTAAGAGGCTCGAAAGATCATGAACATGCAATTCTAATTATGTGGAAATAACAATTGATAGTTCCATGCTTAACCCATTGCAAAATTTAGTATCACATGATTATCTCGGTTTTAACTCTATGTTGCTCCTAGAGTAATTTCGTATTTCGTTGACCAAAACCTAGACTTAATTATTCTCCATCGAAAATGTCTATAACCAACACTTTAGTTATTTAAGATCACACTAGAAATGGATAGTTAGAGGAATGGGTCCAAATTTCCTTTGGGTTCGGCTAACCGGTTCTAAAAAGAGCCACATATTACTTGCACGACCCGTACACTCGCGGACGCGCCATGCGGAGCTGCCGGAACATTAATCCTTGAATGTTGAAAACCATAAAGAAAAAGTAGAGAAACACAAATCATCATACTCAAATACTGATAATATGAGCTGAAAATTGACAAATGACCAACTCCGATTCAAATTACATGATTGAACCGACCACGAATCATCCATACATCCATATACATGAAAGAAACTGGGGCACATGAACCTAACATGAAATCAATAGGCTTTAGGGAAACCGATACTTCAAGTTGGAACCGGTTTCGTAGGGAATAAATGTGGGTATCTAGCCATCATATCTCGCTTCGGCTTCCCCAGCTCCTCAACATGTTGATTCCTCTATAACACTTTAACTAAAGTCGTTCTTGTTTCTTAGCCTTTTGAACCTCGACGATCTAGTATTTCCACCGAACCCCTCATAATTCAAGGTCAGGTTTCACACCTACACTCTCCACCGGAACAACTAGAGCCGGATCCCCCCAAACACTTCTTTAGAGCGATACATGGAAAACTCAATGGACGAAAGCACTGGTGGGCAACTCCAATTCATATGCCACCTTGCCAAGCCGTCTGGCTAACCAAAGAGGGGCCAACATAATGAGGATTGAGATTTCTTTCCAAACCTCATCACTCCCTTCATGGGGAGCCTTCTGTAGTATCACCTAATCATCCACTTCAAGCTCAAGTTCTCTCCTTCTCACATCAGAATAAGACTTCTGGCGATTTTGAGCTATTTTCAACCCGTCCCATATGAGCTGAACTTTCCATGTCCTCATGGACTGAATTTGGTCCTATCAATTAAGCTTTCACCGACTTCAAACCAACCAACAGGAAATCTACATCTCTGCCTACAAAGAGCCTCAAACGGAGCCATCCAATGCCGAAAGGTAGCCGTTATTGTATGCAAAATTAATAAGAGGAAAATGGTCATCCCAACTACCCTTAAAGTCAATCATACATGCTCTCAACATGTCCTCGAGGGTCTGAATCTCTTTTCCGCCACGCTGATATCATTCATGTGGGTGAAATACTGTACTAAGATTAAACTCACAGTACCAAGTCCTTTTTGAAATGATCTCGAAAAGTGAGAGGTAAATTGAGTACCTCTATCTGATATGGATAAAGATAAGGGAACTTAGTAATCGAACTAGCTCTCGATGTATAGTTTGGCATAATCCTACAAAATCGGGTTTTGACCGGTAGAAAATAAGCGCTTGGTCAACCTACGCCTACGGTCACCCAAATGGAGTCATATTTCATCACGAGTGCGAGGGAAACCTATGATGAAGTCCATGAATTTTCTCCCACTTCCACATAGGCATACTGATATCCAAAAGAACACCTCCCGGGCTCCCGATGCTCTACCTTCACTTGCTGGCGCTGGGACACTAGCTACAAATTCGCGATGTCCTTCTTCATGCCATTCCACCAGCCAGACTTCGTAGGTCACACATTCCTGGTGGCACTCTGGGTGTATCAATATCTAGAACCGTGGAGCCCTCATGCAATATCTTATTTCTCAAATCATCAATGTATGAGACACAAGCAACCCCGACATCGGCTAATACCCATCTCCTTTGGAGAAGACCTCTATCTTATGATTCTGAATGGATTCCTTTAACTTGCGCTTCAAAAATAGGGTCCTCATATTGTCTAGCTTTTTGCATCAGTTACCAAGGACAATTCTGACCCATCTCCGAATAATAACACCACCATCGGGCGAGTCAACCAAACGAACTCCCAACCATTCAAGCCAATGCACACCTTCACCAACTCCTTCCTCCCTCATCTACATGTGGACACACTCTCCATGGTGGTCTACTAAGTGCGTCTTTCTACTACATTAACCTTACCTGATGGTAAATGACACTCATGTCATAATCCTTGAGTAGTTCTAACCACCTTCTTTTCCATAGATTTAGGTCCTTCAGGTAACACATTGTAGGCTATTGTGGTCCTCAAACACATCTACATGGACCCTATAAAAATAGTGTCTCCCAATCTTCAATGCAAACACCACCGCCGCTAATTCAAGATCATGAGTTGGGTAATTCCTTTCTCATGGACTAACTGTCAAGCATATGCTATAACCTTGTTGTGCTGCATTAATACACACAACCAAGACCGATCCGAAGCATCGAAACAGAGCACCACAAACCCATCGGCAATTCCTCGGGTAGGGTTAACACCGGTGCCGAGGCAGTGAGTTGAGTCTTCAACTCCCGAAGCTCCTCTCACAAGCATCCGACCATTGGAATTTCGCTTTCTTTTGAGTCAATTTGGTCAATGATGCTGCAATGGATGAAAACCTCAACAAATCTCCGATAGTACCTGGATAAACCCAAGAAACACCCGATGTTCCTCAAGGATCCACCGGTCTAGGCCATTTCTTTACGACCTCTATCTTCTCGAGAGTCCATCTTTATAATTTCACTGACACACAACATGGCCCAAAAATGCCATTGAGTTCAACCAAAACTCACACTTGTCAATTTAGCATATAATTGCGGTCCTTGAGAGTCTTTAGTACCACCCTCTTAAATGAGCGGCATGCTCCTCCTCGCTCCGAGAGAGGCAGGATGTCATCAGTCAAACACGATCACAAAATATCCAAGTATGGCTTGAACACCCTGTTCATCAAGTCCATAAAAGCTGCAGGAGCATTTGTTATTCCAAGAGACATAACTAAAAACTCATAATGACCATACCGCGTCCCCGAAGGTTGTCTTTCGTGATATCACTTCCCGAACTCCCGAGCTGATGGTATCCGGACCCGAGATCTATCTTCAAAACACTTGACATCCCGAAGCCGTCAAACAAATCATCTATCCTAGAAGAGATACCGCTATTAATAGTGACCTTGTTCAATTACCGATAATCAATACACATACGAAGAGAACCATCCTTTCTAGCAAAGAGAATTGGTGCACCCCATGGGATTTTCTGGGCCTAATGAAACCTTGTCTAACAAGGTCTTCAACTCGCTTCCTTCAACTTCTTTTAGCTCCTGGGCTGGAGCTATTGTGTAAGGAGGAATAGATATAGGCTGTGCATCGGGAAGAAGGTTAATACCAAAATCAATCTCCGCCGGGAGGGATTCTCGAGGATCATCCGGGAAGACTCGATACTCACATACTACCGGTAATCGACCGATAGTCCGGGTCTCGACGTAGTATCCTTAACCCTAACTAAAGGTTATACAAAATCTTTGAACTCATCTTTCTGGCCAAGGTAGGAAATGAAACGACCTAATGTGCATAATCAACTACCCTTCTATTCTAGGACTCACCCGAAAATATGACTCTACTACCCGGGTTCTACAATTAATTGAGGCATAACATGCAAACGGGACAATCCATACCAAGGATAATATCAAAGTTGGTCATGGATAACTCTACTAAATTTGTCGAGGTGACTTTCTCTCAAGGATTGTGATTGAGCAACTCCTATACACCTTCCTAGGTACAATTAAATCACCCACCTAAGTAGAGACTGAGAAGGGTTCGGAAGCAAGATTTCCTGGGACCGACTCAAAACTATTAGCCACATATGGAGTCACAAAGACAAGGTAGCTCCCTGGGATCTAGCAATGAGTATTACGAAGATGGGAATACCCATAACATATCGATAACTACATTTGGTGAAGCCCTGCTCCTGGAAGGAGGCAAGGGCATAAAACTGCTTTGGCGTTGACCGCCACTTGTGCTAGTAGAAGCCCCCTACCAGCAAGGTGGCGTGCTAGTGGAGCTGCTGAACTAGTTGGAGCACGGATTCCACCTTCGCCCAATCTAGTTGAAGGGCAATCTCCGAGTCTCGTGCCCGAATTTGCCACACCCAAAATAAAGCTGCCTCGACCCTACTAAACACCTCCCTAGGTAGTTCTTGCCACAATTCGCACAAGCTATAAAAGTGCGATCCTGCAATGCTGCCCGTCCTCAAGCCCGATGTTCTACCCTCTTATCATGCATAGGTCGGGACGGAACACTAGCCGATGATGGTGTCGTGCTGGGGATAAAGACCTCGGGTGGGACTGCTGATGATGCCCACTAGTACTCGGTTGGGAGAATCCGATGCAATCAGTCCTGACCCTCTTGGCCTCCCTCTCCCGCTCACTCATCTATACTGCCTCCATCTGCTGGGCGTACAGGACAATCCAAGAAAAGTCAATATCCTAGAGAAGCATCATGGTCTGACAATCCCTGACCAAAGAGTCTGCTATTCCGTGTACGAACCTGCTCACACGGGCTCTCTGATTCGCCACTAACTCGAGTGCATACCTGGACAGATGTGTGAACTCCAAGGCATACTCCTAGACCATAATCCTTCCCTGCTTGAGATTTACAAACTCGGCCGCTTTTAGGTCCCTCATTTCCCAAGGGAAGAATCGACCAATAAAAGCGGCGTGGAAATCGTCCCAACTGATAGGGCCTGCTCCGACTGCCCTACTCTCCTTCCACTATTTGAAACAAATGTGTGTGACCCCCTTTAACTGATATGAGGCCAAATCAGCACACTCCTCTCGAGTAACCCCCATAATCTGGGTGATCTTCAGAATCTCCTCAATGAAATCATGTGGATCCTCATCTACCTTCGATCCAAGGAACTCAGGAGGGTTCATCCTCAGAAAGTCTCTAACCCTCGCTACTGCTGCATTCCCATTCTGCAGGACATGTGCTACTGCCTACTGGTTGACCTGGGTGGTCAAGGCTTGTGCTAGCATCTGAATGGCTGCCCTGAATTCAGCGTGGGCAATCGGCTTCGGTGCATGGTGCTCATGGGTTGATGGGTCTTGTTGGTGCCCGTCTCCATCGCCATCCTCATGGCCATTTTTATTTCCATTCCTTCTTCCTTTGAATCTGCAGGGAGGCATAATTCTGTAATCGCGAATAGCATGAGTTAGAAGGATAGAGAGACATTTCATCGCATGACATAAATCATGAAAGAAGGGAATATTTACTAAACGTCTCGTATCCTCTTCGTCATAAGTGTGGCGTGGTGCACACCCATGAAAAAGACTACTTAATGCAACTTTCAGACACCCTAGGACACTTCAAAACCTATGGTTCTAATACCAAATTTGTAATGACCCAAACATAGGCTCGAATCGAGACATTGGACAAGGAGCCCCGAGAGACTCCAAGTCGACCCATGACATTAACATATATCTACTCAATTATTAAAAGCGGAAGACTTAACATAATGAACATAATGGAAGTATAATCATAACATAACATCGAAACCGGAACTCACTTCATACACAACAAGCTAATTACTACATACTGTCTAAAAGCCTCTACATATTTGATGGGTTGATGGGACAACACCCCCAACTAATCCGACAAGTCTGAAAACTAAAAATACCAAGATAACGGATAATGAATGGTCCTTAGAAGATGAGGACTCACCACAGAAGCTGGATGCTGACTCCAGAAACTGGTTAAGGATGGGGATGAGTCTGATGATCAGAGCCTTTATTATAAAATGATACAACATAGAGTATGCGGTCAGTACGTGGAATGTACCGAATATGCAAGGTAAGTAAAACTGACATTTAAAATACATAAAAATTCATAAGAGTAGGACAACATGATTGTAACATAAATATCATGATGCAAACGTAAGGCTCAAGGTTTTCAAAACATTTGTAAATCGTTCATAACTATAATCATAATCATAAGAGAAAAGATTTCTGAAACATGACTTGAGCCCAAGTATATAATCATAACCATACGTAAACCATGAGGAACAGTGGGAGATTCTTATAACCGACATACCCCATATGAGCACACATGGAGCCCGACCTATAAACCCCTAGTTGGGAGGGCGTTCGTACCTTTCCAAGGGTAGAACCATGAGAGAGGTGTGATATCACAACAGAGGGCCCATTTAGGCAAAAGGGACAGTACATGGAGGTCCCATCATGGCTACATTGGCTTGTAGTTCTAAGACTCGAGGCATGCTTGGACCCCGGGTCCACTCGATGTTAAATACTACTCGCAAAACATATATAGTGCTCATAGGATACGTGAGATTCATAGGCTAGTCAAATTCATGATAATCATAAGCATGCTTGAAATACGTGAACTAGCCATAAAAGTAAGGCCCGTCAGTCGGCCATAATCATAAATTATAAATCATGAGGTTCATGCATGCTTGTAAAACATGTATATACTTTCTATTCATAAATTCATGATGGATATTTGAGAGAAATTATATCACAAGTCATAAATCATAATGGGTTAATGAACATCAACATCAAAGTAGAATCATAACTTGATTTATCATGAAACATACATAATTGGGTATGGATTTGTAGAAATTTAAATCCGTAAGTTTATAACTGAAATAATGGTAAAATATACCCATGATTCATAAAACATGAATTATTACATGAGAGGAAATAACCCATAGATAGATCATAAGGATTTCATAATAATTGGGATAAAATCCCATAGAATTATCAATAGAATTTCATGAATTAGAGGGAGATTTGGCATGGGTGAGAATAGATTCACCCATTCATAACCCTACATACCTGAGAAGAACTGATTCTACAACTCCCTTAATTTCCCAATGAAGAATTGATGAAGAACTTGAAGGAATTAAGCCTGATCACTTCTCTTGGCTTTTAACTTTGCATGCATGAATAGGAATAGCCTAGAATGAACTTACCCCTCTTAAAACTCATTATTCATTGCTTAAAACAACGTAGTTAAGGCCTTAGGATCATAGGAATTATGGAAAAACCCTTAATAAATTTGCAAAGAAAAGATGAATTCCATTCCCAACGAGGGACCGGATGAGTTGTCGGCCGAGGCCAAGAATCGTGGCCACCAATCATTGAATACACAGCCAAAGTTCCACTGGGCTCATCACGGGACACTGCATGAATTTTTATTGGTGACCATGACTCGTGGTCTTCACTACCAAAAACTTACCTAGGCTCATCACAGGGTACACCACGATTCGTGGTGCACCCAACAAGTAGTGGTGACCCACCCGTTAAGTGCACTGCCCAAGTCCTCCTTCCCGAACCTCATCCTTGACCACGAATAACTAAACGAGTTGTGGGGACTGACCACGACTCATCTTCATGTCCGTGGGAACTCAACACCAAAAATTTCTAACTCATGTCAACTCCTCCCAATGAGTCACTTAGTGACTCGTGGTCAACCTGATGGGTCACAGGACGACTCGTTTTGTGACTTGGTGTAAAGAATCTTGTTTTCTCCTTTTCTATTCGGGGGTTTGATCTTAAGGCTTCCATGGTATAGCAATTTTGCACGCCTAGAGAATATTGAGAAAGGGTATATATAGTAGTAGATTGAGCCTTCATTGTTCCTTCTTAGATTGAAATTGGGTTTTGCAGCTTCTATTCCTAGTCGAACTGGGATTGAAATCTCCAACCATCTGGACTACACTGTGCACCGCGCCTCTCCTTGCGCCAACATGGCATCATGTCACACCAATGGTATCATGGATTTTCCTATGCGACAGTGCACATGTGTGTCTACGCGATGCCAACTTCTACCACACTTGTTTCCTCAGCCAGTTTTGACATACTTATTCTTTTTAGCACAATTAAGCCCAAATCTTTCACTTTAATCCCTGAAAACATCTAATCATGTGTGTTAGCTATTTTTCCAAATATCACATAAAATCAAAGAAAACACACAATTTATTCTCAAAACATAGCTAGGCATGACCAAAATATGGCAAATAAGTGCATATATATGCCCTACATCAACTCACTTTCCCATCTTGCAAGAAATGTAGTAGGAACCACTTTGGAAAGTTCTTAGTTGGTTCAGATGCTTGCTTCTAGTGTGGAAAGGCCGAACACAGACTTAGAGATTATCCTTCAGCCAAACAGGGTGATGGTAGAGATCTTTCCCCAGCCACTTCTTCAGCAGCTCCAGCAGCTCGACCATCTTATCCAGGTGCATCTTCTAATACCGGTGGTGGAAAGTTCCAAAATTGCTTTTATGCACTTTTTCCTGGCAGGATCAAGAGAGTTCACCTGATGTGGTCACTGGTATGTTATGATTTTTCCATCTAGATGTTTATGCATTGCTATTTTTAGGGGCCACATTATCCTTCGTGACTCCCTATGTTGCTATCAATTTCAGTGTCAGTCCCAAAATCCTCTCAGAACCTTTCTCAGTCTCTACTCCGATTTGAGAGTCAGACGATAGATATATAGAAATTGTCCAATTATAGTCCTTTAGAGAGTCACCTCAGCTGATCTAGTATAGTTAGACATAACCGACTTTGATGTTATCTTCGGCATGGATTGGTTGTATTCTTATTATGTTTCAATCAATTGTAGAACCTGAATAGTAGAGTTCCAGTTTTCAGGAAAACCAGTCCCAGAGTGGAAGGATAGTTCAGCAGTATAGGTCATTTTGTCTCCTACCTTAAGGCTAAGAAGATGATCTCCAGGGATTGAGTATATCATTTAGTTCGAATTAAGAATTCTACATCCGAGACCCCAACACTTTAGTCAGTTCCTGTTGTTTGTGAGTATCTAGAGGTGTTCCCAGATGATCTACAAGGAGTCCCTCCCAAGCGGTAGATCGTCTTTGGGATAGACCTCCTTCCTGATACATATCCCATATTCATTTCCTCCTTATAGAATAGCTCCAGTTGAGCTAAAGGAGTTGAAGGATCTCTTAGATAAGGGTTTCATTAGGCCTTGTAAGTCCTTGTGGGGTGCTCCAGTCCTCTTTGTATGGAAGGATAGTTCTCTCAAAATATGCATTGACTACCACCAATTGAGCCAAGTCACAATCAAAAATAAGTATTCCCTCCCCAAGATTGATGATTTGTTTGATTAGCTTAAAGGCACTAGATGCTTTTCAAAGATAGACCTTAGATCCGGTTATCACCAGCTTAGAGTTAGGGAGTGTGACATTCTAAAGACAGCCTATAGGACTCGGTATGGTCATATTATTATATAGTTATGTATTTTGGACTAACGAATGCTCTTGCATCTTTCATGGATTTGATGAATAGGATGTTCAAGAAGTAGTTGGATATGTTCGTCATTGTTTTCATAGATGATATCCTTGTACATTCTCAGAGTGAGGAGGAGCATGCCGCTCATTTGAGGATTCTGTTGCAGATTCTTAAGGATCATCAACTGTTTGCTAAGTTTAGCAAGTGTGAGTTTTGACTACAGTCAGTTGCATTTCTTTTCCATGTAGTGTCTTGAGAGAGTGTTTAGGTAGACTTTCAAAAGATTGAGGCAATGAAGAACTAGCCTAGACCTATCATTCCTACCGACATTAGAAGCTTCTTAGGTTTAGCTAGTTACTACCGGAGGTTCGTAGAGGGATTTACATCCATTGCTGCACCTTTGACCAGATTGACTTAGAACAAGATCAAATTTCAGTGGTCCAATGCTTGTGAGAGGACGTCATGACCCGAGTTCACACCCTAGACATGACACAATACTTAGAATCATGAGTGACCCCAAGAAAACCCATGGTAAAACATACTTTTACTAAGGCTGATCAACTGAAAATAATAATAAGTGGAAGCTGACTAAAGAAACAAGCAAATATTGATTTATAACACAAAGTCTGATCATACAATGAAAAATCCAAACTGAATCTATAAACACTGTCTAAAATCATTCTAAAATGAATTGATGAGTTACTGGGACAAACCCCCAGTTAACTCTAAAGTCTGAAATTAAACAAATAAATATAACTCAAAATGGAACTCCGGCCTCAGCAAATGAGGACTCATCACTAAAGCCGCTGGGAAACCACTGATATACTAGCTGCGGTGCTGAGGCTGGGTACCTGAGCTTATATTATAAAATAATATAGCACATAAAAGTATGTGATAAGTACTTTGAATATACAGAGTATGCGAGAAGGAACTAAAACATACATATACTGAGTAATAATAAGCTCAACTATAATACTACAGACATAGAATGAAATCTGAAGATCTAGACTGGACTGAGAATCATGACTGTACTGGACTAAACTGTACTGTGGGAGAGACTATATCAAACATGTAACCGCATGAGATAAACGTGGAGTCCGATATATACACACCATCAGAGAAAGACCATTGTACCTTGCTAGGTTATAGTGGCTAAATTGAGTGATCACTGTCTAGGGCACATTCAGGCTAATAACCTACAGTGGCAACACAGTTTTGGAAACCTAGATGTGCTGAACCCTGGCCTGCTCGATGCTAAGTACTACTCACATTGGGTATCCTAAATGTGTCTAACTGTGCTGATAGCTCGAGACTGATATCCTAAGACTAAGTCAAAACTACTTATCTAGAAGTGTTTTGAGATTCTAAGGACATAAAAGAAACTATGTTCTAGGACTTGTTAGAGCTGCTTTATCTGAAAGCTTCATAAAAGTCTAAGGAATGACTAACAAGCTGATAAACTGATACTGCTGAATTTATTAAGTTTTTCAAAACACTGATAAAAGTCAAACTGGACAGATGACATTTTCGGGGAATACTAAGTATACTGTACTGACTGAAATTTTGAGACTGAACACAGTAAAGCATTAACTTTCCATTCATGCATCTGTACTAACATTCATAATTCAAGTGAAAATATCGTAACAATCCATAATTCATATCTGAGTTCTAAATCATGAAAGTTTTATTCAAATATCATACTAAGGTTCAAGGTTAAGGAAGAAATCTGTATGAATAAAACTAAGACATGAATTTTAACTAGGAAAGATTATGTAAATTTAGAGAAATAACAAGATTTTAAGAATTTCTTAACTGACTAAAAACCCTAGCTTCAAATCTTCTAGAGGGCTAGAATTTAGAAAGTTTTATGAAAATAATTTGGGACACAAGGGGGAAGGAAACCCTTCTTGAAGTCCCACATACCTGGAGGAAGATCCTTGAGAAAGCAGCTGGAACTCTTAGAAGGTGAAGAAGCCATAACTCTTGCTTGAGGGAGTTTGTCGCAGTTTCTTACGATGTGTTTCTGCGTGTTTTGGAAAGAATGAGGAGAGAGGGTCGTCTAATCCCCTAAATACCCTTATAAAAATTCCCAATATGATATAGTTTAGGAGTTAGGATCTTAGGGTTTTACAAAAATGCCCCTGGAAACTGTTATTAAAATTCTACGCGTCAGGTGGTACGACTCAACCTACGAGTCGTACTAGGATCATACAATCCATACTGGAGTCGTTGTTAGGAACCCTGCTCAACACCATTCTTTGAAGTTGTAATACCTCCAAAGCCATAAGATCATACCTAGGAGTTGAAATGTAGAAAATAGGATTTTTTGCACCAGGCCACAGAACGAGTTGTCCTGTGACCCGTCAGGGTGAGCACGAGTCGTTAAGTTACTCGTGGTAAGGTGGGATACATAAGTTGGAAAGTTATGTTTTTGGAACACCACGAACATGACCACGAGTCGTGATCAGCCCCACGGCTTGTTGAGTCAGTCGTGGCCAAGGATGAGGTGAAGGCAGGATAAATTGGGCAGTGCACCTGACGGGTGGGTCACCATGACTCATTGGATACACCATGAGTCGTGGTGAGCCCCAGGTGAGATTTGGCAGTGAGGGGAACGGAAGGTGACCATGAGTCGTGGTCACCAGTGATGAACCATTAGGTCCCTCATGGGGACCCTTTGAGGGAAGCTGGCAGTGTACTTAACGACTGTGACCACGAGCCGTGGTCCAGTTGTAACGACTCGTCCAGTCCCTTATTGGGACTGGCAGTCAGTTTTTCTCTGTGAATTTAGTAAGGGCTTTTTCGTAATATCTATGATCCTAAGGCCTAAACTATATCATTTTAAGATATGAATGGTGAGTTTTAAGAGGGGTAAGTTCATTCTAAGCTATTCATATTCATGCATGCAAACTTAGAAGTCTAGAGAGGTGATTAAGCTTAATTTTTTCAAGTTTTTCATCAATTCTTCATTGGGCAATCAAGGGAGTTGTTGAATCAGTTCTTCTCAGGTATATAGAGTTATGAATGGGTGAATTTGTTCAGAAATAGAGACTATCAATTCTTTTTCCAAATTGGAATCCTTAAAAGAAGTCTATGGGATCATATGGATGCTTGTCCCTATTTTGACTCTTGTATTAGG
>JACEIK010001100.1:136726-158816 GCA_018107945.1 Datura stramonium
TCGGACTGGTTCGTCCCGACCCAGCTTCCCATCCCGCTTCCCCTCATCCCGTCCCATCCCGTCCCGGTCCGTCTCATCCCGTTCGTCCCGTCCCGGCAAAATGACCACCCTAGGACTAGTTTCCCTAAAGTTTGATTCTATCAGTTTTGAGATCCTCAAATTGTTAGTGTATGAGGAAATTTCAGTCAGATATATATTAGTCCAGTCTTGGTCAAATTATTATATTCAGTATAGTCCATAAATGTCAGCTGATCAGTTTGACTACAGAAAATTCTTAAGGTGTTAGTGGTGCCTCCTAGTTATCAGTACTAGAATTAGATATCAGATTTTAGTGGTTCTTTAGGTGGTCATGACACTTTTAGATAAGCATTTCTGACCAGTCTTAGAACCCCAGCTTCAGATTACAGTTTGTTCTTTAGACGGTTATGACGCTTCCAATAAGTAGCTCTGACCAGTCTTAGAACACCAGTTACAGAATCCGGTCTGATAAGACTCTGAGGGTACTTCTAGATAGGTATTCCTGACATAGTATTGGGCCCCAGTTTCAAGTTATCAGCTTAGTAATCAATCTAGGACTATCTAGTGGGAGTAGGACTTAGCACAGAGCGGACTGGGGTTCTAGCTCACCCAAGTTCCAAGAACTACGTTGCCACCGTAGGTTATTTTATTGACCTTATGGCCCCAGACTTGTGATCACCCAGTTCATGCCTTTATACCCTGGCAGGGTATATTGGGTCCTATCGATGGGGTGTATACATCGGACTCCACGTCTAGCTCACATGGTTATATGTCGGTTATAGACTCACCCACTAGTCAGTATAGTCTCTGTTACCTCAGCTCAGAACAGTTTCAAATTTCTCAGTTCAGATCAGTTCATTATAGTAGTTCAGATCAGTATCTCAGATTTAGGGCATGTCTTTGACCATTAGAAAGGGTCATTTTGACCATCTTAGTACATTCCAGTTTATTCAGATTTAGCATTTCAATTGGTCATTGCATGTCACTACTGTTCACTTATTTTATTCTCCGTGTTATGCTTTCTCCTACTTACTCAGTACATTCAAAGTACTGACGCATACCTTCTATGTTGTATAATTTTATGATACAGCTGCAGGTTCTCAGTCTCAGCACCATTAGCATATCTTCTCCAGGAGTTACCAGCTGCGCCAGTGGTGAGTCCTCATCTTTCGAGGACGATGTTTATTTTCCTTCAGTTATTTTTCTTTCAGTTAGACTTAGAGTTAGTTGGGGGCTTGTCCCAGCAACTCATCAGATAGATGCCTTTCAGACACAGACACAGATTCAGACTTTTAGTTTTGTTTTCATGTAAAAATAAATTTTAATTATTTAGTTTTCCTCAAATGATTTATTTATTTAAGCTTCCGCTAAGATTACTCTGATTACTAGTGTTATGATAGACCATGGGTTGACTTGGGGTTACTTGTGACTCCAAGTACCGTGTCTCGTTCAAGGTAAAGACTCAGGTCATGACAAACCTGGTATTAGAGCCAAGTTTAGAGTATACTAGTATGTCTGAAAGCCGCGTCAAGTGGAGTCCTTTGATGGGTGTAAAGCGCGCCACACTTATGACGGGGAGGCTACGAGATGTTATTAGGAAAACTCTCTTTTGTTCATACTCTTTTTCGTGCACTGAATTACAATTCCAGAAATGTTCTCCTAACTCGTGCTTTATTTCGTTTCAATGAAATCATGCCTCCAAGACGTAGTAACGGAAGAAGGGTCGACAATGCTCACCGACTTGCCCCACCTACTCCAGTAGCCTCTCAAGATGACCCAGTGTCCTCCACAGAGTTCAAAGCGGCAATCCAGCTACTCGCACAGATAGTCATGAACCAAGTGAACCAGCAGGTGGTTTCGGTCAATACTAATGGGTCCGCAGCAGCTGCCCGGGTTTAGGACTTCACCCGAAGAAACTCTCCATCATTCCATGGATCTAAGGTGGGAGAGGACCCATAGGAGTTCATGGATGATATTAGGAAGATCACCCAAATTATGGGTGTTATCTCCTTTGAGAATGCCGGCCTGGTTCCCTACCAGCTGAAAGGGGTAGCCCAGATCTGGTACAATCAGTGGAAGGAGGGGAGACCAGTGGGAGCAAAACTGGTAGAATGGGAGGAGTTCACAACAGCCTTTCTAGAAAGATTCTTCCCTTGGGAGCTCAGAGAGGCTAAGGTGGCAGAATTTATAAATCTGAAACAGGGAAATTGGATGGTGGAAGAGTATGCACTGGAGTTCACAAGATTGTCTAAATATGCTCCAGAGATGGTAGCCGAGCCAAGGGCTCACATGCTGAAGTTCATGAATGGAGTATAAAACTGGTCCTTAAGGAGTGCAGGACTGTAATGCTTATTAAAGATATTGATCTCTCCAGCCTCATCGTTCATGCCCAGCAAATTGAGGAAGAAAAACAAAAAGACTTGGAGTGGGAGAACAAGCGAGCAAGGACCGGCCAATAATATTATGGCCACCAGAGGTCTGGTGGTAGTAGCCACCCACAGTAGCAGCAGAAATAGCAGCAAAGGGCTTCAGACAGCTCCCCTACTTTTCGGTCTCGCAAAGACACGGTCCCAGAGTAACCCGACCAATTCAGCAGTTCTAGTAACTCGACCAATTCAGCAGGCCAACACTTCAAGTATGAATGGCGGCCAGCGCCAAAATCATTTTTATGCTTTGTCCTCTCATCAGGATTTGGAGAGCTCATTGACATGGTCACGGGTATGTTACGCCTTTTCCATCTAGATGTGTATGCCCTACTAGATCCAGGAACCACATTAACATTCGTGACTTCCTATGTAGCTGTTCAGTTTGATGCAGTCCAGAGGTCCTCCCAAAACCATTCTCAGTCTCCACCCAAATTGGTGAGTCTGTTAGAACCAGTCGGGTGTATAGAAACTGCCCAGTCTCAATCTTGAATAAGGTCATTTCGGCTGATCTTGTAGAGTTAGACATGGTTGATTTTGACCTCATTCTTAGCATGGATTGGCTACACTCCGGTTGTGCCTTAGTCGACTGTAGAACTAGGGTCGTCAGATTTCAGTTCCCTAATGAGCCAGTTTTAGAGTGGATGGCCAGTAGTTCAACGCCTAAGGGTCAGTTTATTTCCTACGTTAAGGCCAAAAATCTTATTTCTAAAAGGTGTATTTATCATCTAGTTTGGGTCAAAAATTCCAGCTCCGGGACCCCGACTATTCAGTCAGTCTCAATTGTCAATGAATTCCTTGATGTGTTTCTCGAAGATCTTCCTGGAGTTCCTCCTGAGAGGAAAATAGACTTCGGCGTAGACCTCCTCCCAAACACTTAGCCCATCTCCATCCCCCTTTACAAAATGGCTCCAACTGAGCTTAAGGAGTTGAAGGAGCAGTTTAAAGACCTCCTTGATAAGGGTTTCATCAGGCCCGACATCTCTCAATTGGGTGCTCCAATATTATTCGTGCGGAAGAAAGACGGTACCCTCAGAATGTGTATCGACTACCGTCAGTTGAACAAGGTCACAATTAAGAACAGGTATCCCCTACGCAGGATTGACGACTTGTTCGATCAGCTTTAGGGAGCCAGTTGTTTCTCCAAGGTAGATCTCAGGTCAGGGTACCATCAGTTAAGAGTCAGAGAGTGTGACATACCGAAAACAACTTTCATAACTCGATATGGTCACTACGAATTTGTGGTTATGTCCTTCGGACAGACTAATGCCCCTACAGCTTTCATGGACCTGATGAACAGGGTTTTCAAGACATATCTAGACATGTTCATTGATGACATTCTGGTATACTCCATAGGCGAAGAAGAACATGCTAACCATTTGAGGATAGTCCTACAGACACTTAGAGACCACCAGTTGTTCGCTAAGTTCAGCAAATGTGAGTTCTGGTTGAAATCGGTGACTTTCCTTGGTCATGTGGTCTCGAGTGAGGGTATTCAGGTAGATCCTCAAAAGATAGCAGCGGTGAAAGAATGGCCAATACCTACTTCCCCAACTGAAATTAGAAGCTTCTTGGGACTAGCCGGTTATTAATGATGTTTTTTGTGGAAGGTTTCTTCTCTATTGCATCCCCTCTGACTAGGTTCACTCAGAAAAAGGTGAAATTTTAGTGGTCAGATGTGTGTGAGAAGAGTTTCCAAGAGTTAAAGACTCGACTCTCTACTGCTCCAGTGTTAGCCTTCCTAGAAGGAACAGATGGGTTCGTGGTGTATTGTGACTCTTCTAGAGTTGGACTTGGTTGCATTCTGATGCAACGGGGTAAGGTGATAGCTTATGCCTCCAGACAGCTCAAGGTTCATGAGAAGAACTATCCAACTCATGACATGGAGTTGGCAGCGGTGGTGTTTGCGTTTAAAATATGGAGGCACTACCTTTACGAGGCTCACATGGATGTTTTCACGGATCACAAGAGCCTTCAGTATGTGTTCAATCAGAAAGATCTAAATCTTCATCAGAGAAGATGGTTGGAGCTACTGAAGGACTATGACATGAGTGTGTTGTATCACCCTGGCAAAGTCAATGTGGTGGCTGATGCCCTAAGCAGGATGTCTATGGGCAGAGTGGCTCATGTTGAAGAGGGAAAAAAGGAACTAGCAAAGGATATCCACAGGTTAGCTCAGTTGGGAGTGCAGTTAGTTGATACAACTGAGGGTGGAGTAGTGGTGCATAGGGGATCAGATTCCTCATTGGTAGTTGAAGTTGAGTCAAAGCAGGATGAAGATCCCATACTGCTTAAGCTGAATGAGGCAGTTCTCAGAAAAGAAGTGGAGGCTTTCTCCCAAGGGGGAGATGGTGTACTCCGTTACCAGGGTAGGTTGTGTGTACCGGATGTAGGTGATTTGAGACAGCAGATACTAGCTGAAGCACATAGTTTGAGATATTCTATCCACGCAAGTGCTACTAAGATGTATCGTAATTTACGGGATATTTACTGGTGGAATGGCATGAAAAGAGACATTGCAGAATATATAGCTAAGTGCCTGAACTGCTAGCAGGTGAAGATGGAACATCAGAGATCGGGAGGTATGACTCAGGACATTAGTATACCCACATGGAAGTGGGAAGAAGTGAATATGGACTTTATTACAGGTCTACCTCGTACTCGTCGGCAGCATGACTCAATNATTACAGGTCTACCTCGTACTCGTCGGCAGCATGACTCAATTTGGGTGATAGTAGACCAGATGACCAAATCAACACATTTCCTCCCAGTTAAAAACTACAGACTCAGCCGAGGATTATGTTAGGCTTTATATCCGGGAGTTGGTTAGACAGAATGGGGTGCCCTTGTCCATTATTTCAAATATAGGTACCCAGTTCACCTCGCATTTCTAGAAGTCATTTCAGAAAGGACTTGGTACCCGGTCAAGCTTAGCACATCTTTTCACCCGTAGACAGATGGATAAGCTGGGTGGACTATACAGACTTTGAAAATATGTTGAGAGCATGTGTGATCGATTTCAAGGGCAGTTGGGATGATCACCTACCTCTCATCGAGTTTGCCTATAATAACAGCCACCACTCCAGTATCCAGATGGCCCCGTTTGAGGCATTGTATGGTAAGAGATGTAGGTCTCCTATAGGGTGGTTTGAGGTTGGTGAAGCTACCCAGATAGGGCAAGACTTAGTTCATGAGGCTATGCAGAAGGTGCAACTTATCAAGGAGAGGTTGAAAACAACACAAAGCCATCAGAAATCCTACGATGATGTGAGGAGAAGAGAGTTAGAGTTTGCAATGGATGATTGGGTATATCTAAAAATTTCAACCATGAAAGGGGTGATGAGGTTCGGGAAGATAGGAAAACTTAGTCCAAGATATGTGGGACCCTACAGAATTCTGAAGCGAATTGGCAGTGTGGCATACTAGTTAGAATTCTACATCTCTAAAGTTAGTATCTGTGCACCCAGTCTTCCATGTGTCACTATTGAAGAAGTGCATTGATGATCCAACTTCAGTTGTGCCACTAGACGTGTGGGAGTAAAAGATAGTCTCTCTTACGAAGAGGTCCCAGTTCAGATCCTTGACGGTCAGGTTCGTAAGCTGAGGAACAAGAAAGTCGCTTCGGTGAAAGTCCTGTGAAGAAACCAGCTAGTTGAGGGAGCCACATGGGAGGTAGAAGTAGACATGATGGCCATATACTCTCACTTATTCCCTTCCAGTTCAGTTCCAGCATCAGGTACTAAATCCCTCCTTAGTACTCTGTTTAGTTCCATACTCATCAGCTCTATTCAAATTTTCTATGTGCATTCTAGTTGCATCAGCTCTTTTAGCATGGTTAAGTCGGTTCAGATTCAGTTACTCCTTCAGAAACCAGCTCATAGTTTCAGTCTAGGAATTGCAGCTCTTTTCCTAGTTTTCCAGCAATTTTAGTATTCATTCGAGGACGAATGATCCCAAGGGGGAGATATTGTAAAACCTTTCCTAGAACAAACTTATACCTTGTAAGAAAAACCAGGGGAAACCAGAAAATTTTATTGCAGAACGACCTAGACAACGGATCGTGGTCAACTCCAATAGGCCATTGTTTGAGTTGTTGTCAGCACAGCAAATTTCCTTCGGGGGAACCAATGAGGCATATGAAGACTCGTTGGAAGAAGCAACGAGCCATCCTATCATCCGTTGGATACTAATTCAGAAGCCTATTGGACTTTTCCAAGAGGCAATGAGTCGATGCAATGACCCGTTGGTCCTACCAACGAGTCGTTGTGTTGCCCATTGTCTTAGGGCCCAGATTTCCCTACCAGTGACAATGACAGGTACTAACCACTCGTTAATTGTCCCAATGAGTTGTGTTATCCTCCTGTGGTCCCATTTCAGTGAGCTTGACTTTTGGACCCAGGACCAACGGTTGGTTCTAATGGGTCGTGGTTTTGACCAACGACTCGTTGTGAGGCTCATTTGATCCTGCTGGGAAGATTTTCAGATCTTATTCTAAGGTCATTTTTGTAACTTCCCAGCCTCTTTATCTTAAAACCCCATCATTTTGGACTCGTTTAGGAGGGAGTTAAAGGGGTAGAACGACATTCTCCCTTCATTCCACTCATCCCCTCAAAGTCTAAAGCATAGAAAACAGTAAAGAAATAGCAAGAGCAGAGCTAGGGAATTCGACTTCTTCTTCGATTCTCAAGGAAGTTTCTACAGAAATTCTTATCCAGGTATGTGGGAATTCAACAAGGGAATAGTTCTTCTCTTGTGTCCCCAAAATCTTCTCTATTTTCTCTATGAATTACAGCCCTATGGATTCGAAATATAGGAAATTGTCAGACCAATTTCTTTAAGATTTCAAGTGGAATATTTCTCATGATTTTAACTACTTTATTATTCCCTATGTGAAAATTTGTATCTAGTGGAATGATTTTTAGCCCTAGTTCTTAGTTCAGAAAAATTTAGAATCTTGCGTGCTAGACTAGTTTCCCTGTAGCTTGATTCTGTTAGTTTTGAGATCCCCATATTGTTAGTGTACGTGGAAATTTCAGTCAAAAATATATTAGTCCAATCTCAATCAGATTATTATATTCAATATAGTCTAGAAATGTCAGCTAATCAGTTTGACTATAGAAAATTCTTGAGGTGTCAGTGGCGCCTCCCAGATATTAGTACTAGACTCAGATATCAGATTTTAGTGGTTCTTTAGGAGGTCATGACACTTCTATATAAGCAGCTCTGACCAGTCTTAGAACCCCAGCTTCAGATTATAGTTTATTCTTTAGACAATTATGATGCGTCAAATAAGTAGCTCTGACCAGTCTTAGAACACCAGTTACATAATTCGGTCTAGTAAGACTCTCAAGGTACTTCCAGATAGGTATTCCTGACTTAGTCTTGGGCCCCAATTTCGAGCTATCAGCTTAGTAATCAGTCTAGTACTATCTAGTGGGAGTAGGACTTAGCATGGAGTGGACTGGGGTTCCAGCGCACCCAGGTTCCAAGAACTACGTTGCCACCGTAGGTTATTTTATTGGCCTTATGGCCCCAAACTTGTGATCACACAGTTCATGCCTTTATACCCTGGCAAGGTATATTGGGTCCTACCGATGGGGTGTATACATCGTACTCCACGTCTAGATCACGTGGTTATATGTTGGTTATAGACTCTCCCACTAGTCAGTATAGTCTCTGTTACCTCAGCTCAGAACAGTTTCAGATTTCTCATTTCAGATCAGTTCATTATAGTAGTTCAGATCAGTATCTCAGATTTAGGGAATGTCTTTGACCATTAGACAGGGTCATTTTGACCATCTCAGTATATTCCAGTTTATCAAATTCGGCATTTCAATTGGTCATTGCATGTCACTACTGTTCACTTATTTTATTCTCCGTGTTATGCTTTCTCCTACTTACTCAGTACATTCAAAGTACTGACACATACCTTCTATGTTGTATCATTTTATGATACAACTACAGGTTCTCAGTCTCAGCACCGTTAGCATATATTCTCCAGGAGTTACCAGTTGCGCCAGTGGTGAGTCCTCATCTTTCGAGGACGATGTTTATTTTCCTTCAGTTATTTTTCTTTCAGTTAGACTTAGAGTTAGTTGTGGGCTTGTCCCAGCAACTCGTCAGATAGATGGCTTTCAAACACAGACACAGATTCAGACTTTTAGTTTTGTTTTCATGTATAATTTTTTTATTATTCAGTTTTCCTCAAATGATTTATTTATTTAAGCTTCCGCTAAGATTACTCTGATTACCAGTGTTATGATAGACTATGGGTTGACTTGGGGTTACTTGTAACTCCAAGTACCGTGTCTCATCCAGGGTATAGACTCGGGTCGTGACATTTTTCCTGAAGGGCTTGTTGAGCAATTCTTTGAGGAAATGGAGGGACTGTCATAGGAAACTATTTTGCAAAGTCTTCCACTCCTCCCTTAAACTTCCACCTCTCTTTCGGGGCAACTGGCACATCATTTTGAATTTCTTGACATGGTCACTTTTTGGATCCGCCCTCAACTATCTCATCAACACAAGGTTTTTTGAGCCTCTCTTCTAGGTCATCCAACTTAATCACATCTTAAGACTTGTCCTCCACTACACCATTTTCAACCTTCACATCGACAGGCTGTACAATCTTCCCACTCCTAGTGATGATGGACATACACTAAGCATTAGAAGATCCCACATGCCCTTTTGGATTCACCACAGTTTCACTAGGGAGATGGCCTTTTAACTTGGGATTTTGATCACGAGAAAGGTCCCGCGCCTATTGCTCTAATTTTTGAATGGAAGCCATGTGAGAGCCTATAATCTCCATGAGACTCTTGAGACACGTATTCATTGCTCTTAGTTAACAAGCCTCTTTTCTAGCATCCCTTCGAGCTTTGAACCCCCATGATCATGTGAAGGCCCCTCCCTCCAATTTTTGGAGTTAGAGGGAGGACCTCTAGGCGGAGCATAAAAAGGTGAGCCTCTATTCTCGTAGTTCCCACTATTTTTCCAACCCTAATTTTGACCACCAAAGTTGTTCCTAAGGTATTATTGACCTTGTCTTTGTGGCTGAGGTCTCCATTGCCCTTGGTATGAAGAAGAGATGTGGCCCTGCTGATACTGTGGTCTATAGCCACTGGATGAATTGCCAACATAGTTGGCATCTTCCACTTGCAAAGGTGCTTGCTCTTGAAATGATTGATATTGGTAAGGAGGAGGAGGTCATACATGCCCGTGTTGAACTTCGGTCACAGACTCAACAATAGCATGCACATTCTTGATCTCAGACTCGAACTTCTTTTTCAGGAGAGCTATGTTAGTTTCCACGGTGGCCATCATCTGATCATGCTCCTGAATCTCCTTTATCAAATGAGATAAAGAAGTATTCCCAATATTGACTCCTCCACTTTGGTCCCCACCATGCCAGCATGGTTGTGCTTTGCTATTTTTTCCAAGATGACGGCAATGCGATTGAATGTCTTGTCCATGAAGAACCCACCTGCGGTATTTTTGGAAATGGACTAGGTTAGGGAAACTACACCAGTATAAATCTTCTCCAATAAGATATGCTCCAGGAACCCATGGTTGGTCCCCGAAGGATGTATTGCCAAAATCTCTTCCAATTGCCGAAAGTAAAATATCTTATCCCGTTGCTCCACCTTTTTGCTATGCAGAAACCATTTCTTCAGGAAGACATTCACCAACTCTTGCCAAGTATGAATTGAGAATTGAGTTAGTCTATGCAACCAATATCTTGCCTCACTAGCCAACGAGTACTTGAACACTCACAATCGGGTAGCATCACCCGAAATGTTATTTTGCTTATGAAGTTTGCACACCTCCAAGAAATTTTTTAAGTGTTGAGGAGGGTTATCGTCTATGGAGTTGAGATACTATCCCTCCTCTTTTAGCATAGTGTATATACTACCATCAATTTTGAAGGAGGCAGCAATTACCCATGTTGGGACAATCACGCTTGCATAGTCAGCTTTCTCATTGACATCCACGAACATATTTTCCAAATCTCCGGCCAGAAGAGCGGCCATGATCATATATAATAAGTCAAAAAAGAAAAGAAAAGGTAAAATAATAAATCTAAGCTAGCAAACTAGATTGTTGGAGCTAGATAGGGCTTATGTTATAGTCCTCGGCAACAACACCACAATATTTGATGTCGTTCAAATCTACTCCCAATATCGGGTAGTGTAAACGATCGATGCAAATATAGAAATCCAACAAGGAGTTGGGGTCAAATCCTATAGAGACTACTCAAACTCCATACTATCTAGTGCTAAACAGCAAAGTATTGCAAGATTAGAAACTATTCAAATTGAGAGTGATAGAATTTAAGTACAGCTACCAATTTTATTAAGCTAGTTTCGAAAGCAATTTTAGATAATTCAAGGGAAGTGACCCCTATATTGGGTCGATCCCCCTAAATCACACAATGTGAAAGAATTGAGAAAGGGCTAGGGCTGAACATGCAACACAATCTACTTAGGCAACTCATGGGTGTCTTTCAACATCACTATAGGTGTCAATCAACTTCAATTTTGTCAAATTGAAGAGAACTCCATTCTACCCAATTGCTTGTTTGCCAATTTAGAATTCAACCTATGTCTAGGAGAATCCATTAAACAAGGGTTATGCCTTAAGTCATTATTGATTGATGTTAACACAACCCAAATTTTCTCTCTCAAGCCTCATAAGGGTAATTGGGTAGGATTGGATGACTTTCACCACCAATTACAGGATATAAGGCAAAAATCAATCAAATGTTCAATAGCCCAAACTCAATTTTAACAAGTTGAGATCATTAGGTTCACAACCCTAGATTTGGGTCTAGTTACCCATGGATAGAAGAAGAAGAAAAGCAAAGTAATGAGACATTCTTACCAATAGGAATTGAAATCTTCAATTGATAGATGATAATCTTCAATTACAAAAGTTAGATATACAATCTACTTGAAACTAGGGTTAAAATTAACTATGTATTACTCTCTACACTAGCTATCAACTAAGGAATGTAAAAACTTCTAAAAGATTACACGAAAAATGTATTTATATTATGCTCCAAAAAGTAAGTTAAATTTGAAATTGGAGTGCTAAGTGTGCAGGGATGGACCGTCCTTTGGAAGGACGAACTGTCCCTTACATTTCTGTTTCTATCCTTTGATATGTCATCCTTGAGAGAGGGGTCGTCCTTTGGAAAGATGGTATATACTTCATTTTTTACTGGAGAAGTCCCATCCTACCAAGCTCTCCATTGATGGAATGTCCTTTCAACCGTACTCTAGGGACACAATTTTCTAGGTTTCTGGAATTTGTAGCTGGGAAGGGACGGACCATTCTTCAAACTGAGGTCCGTCTTTTTCCTCGTCTATTGAATATTTTTATAGCCTTAGCTCCTTATTTATCCAATGTTTTGGGATCCTGAAACATAGTACAATAAGGTTATGCAATTTTGTGAGCCTACAGAGCATTGTCTAGCTTTCTGGACTTGTCAGTGCAATTTCCATTAATAGTTTTTTCTAGGATGCTCTTTATTTTTCTATTGGATACCTCCACTTGGCCACTTGTTTGGGGGAGATACAGAGTTGATACCTTGTGTTTGACCTTATACTTCATGAGTAACCCATCAAAAGATTTATTATAAAAATGGGATCTACCATTATTTATGATGTATCTAGAAGTGCCGAATCTAGTGAAGATATTTTTCTTGAGAAATGTAGTCACACTCCTTGCCTCATTATTAGGAAATGCTATGGCTTTAACCCATTTGGCCACATAGTCAACTGCCACTAAGATATACGTCATCCTGTAGGAGCTTATGAACGGACCCATTGATGAGTTGGTAATTTACTAACTCATTAGGCTTTTAAGCATGAGCTTTTGCTTTGTTTTCAACTCATCTAGGAAGGTTATATGCCTTTTCCTTTGATTTTTGTAGGTATTAGGCTCAAACAAAAAAGTAAAGAAATTGAACAAAGAGTAAGTGCTGGAAATAGGAGACCTGCGTTTCGCAGGTCTGACACCAGCAAAACGCAAGTGAGATGCCAAATGAATTGCCCTTAAGCTAGAAGAGAACCGCATAACACAGTCTAGCACCTATCAAATGCAAGTGTAGACTCGGAATCCAAACTGGACCATCTAAAGTTACCGACGAAGGACCCGTTTCTCACAGATGGGCACCTGTGTTTGCATAAGTGATGTTGTACTAAGAAAGGCAAAGTTGTCCAGATCTGACACAAGAATGATTTAGAAGCTTCTGAGGGGAAAATGGGAATCCATGAAGCACAAAGAAAAGCAAACTTTCCCTATTTTTTACACACTTTCATTTGAGAAGAAAATTACTTTTTGATTAGCTAATTTTGTAGATAGAAGATTATAGAGAGAAGTAAGAGATAATCTTCTTCTCCTTCTTCTTCACTTTAGGGTAAGAAATTCTCCATTTAAGTATACATTGAAGCTTAAATTTACTATTCAATTATGAATGTGATTGAATCTCTTATTGATTTAATTATCTTGTTTATATTCATGAGAAGCTAATTTGATTACTAGGGGTGTGTGCTTGATGTGGGTGTAGATTTGATTAGGTATTATTGATTTAGTCTTGGAGTTACTTATTAAGCATGAATCTAATGCTTTCTCTAAGCTTTAATGCAAATATTTATGGTTGCAAACACATATTATATTTACTTATCTTGCTTTTGCTTGAAAAGGGGAAGTAGGATATGGGTGAGAAAGCAAGTGGGGATATGATTTTTGTAAATGTGTGGTTGGGCTAAAAATAGCCAAACCCATTTTCATAACTCTATTTAAGGATTAAGGATATAAATAGCTTAATTCTTCACCCAAGCCAATATGGGTAATTTGTTAATTGATCTTGGAGTTTGAAAGAACCTAAGTAGAATATGCCCAAGTGGTCGAAATACATCTGGTATAAACTTATCCATAGTTATTCATGTTAGTAGTTGATTCTTGAGGCTTGTTGATTAATCTCAATCCTATCGATTCCCCATCAATAGTACATCCCTACTGCTTTCTCTCATTGTTGCTTCAACTTGCATTACTTCATTTTGATATTGAGTAGAATCATATAGTGTTCTCAAGTTCTCCCCAACATTTATTTATGTATTGTGATATAATGATGCTAACTATTTTAGCTTGATAAATTATATTGCGAATGACCGTGGATACTCTCTCCTAGCAAGGAGTGGATTTAGAAATTATTAATTTTGGCGTCGTTGCCAGGGAATAGGCATTGATAGCCTAGAGTTGTTGTTAATTCGAACTATTTAAGCATCTTGTGGAAATTTACATTTGTTGTTGTTATCCACTACTTGTTTAGGTTGGATCTAATGAGCTAAGACTCACAAGTGGGTTCTGTGGATGGCCACATGGACCAAGATGAGGATGAGCACATGTTGTCTGATGTAGCGGGTGCCATTCGCTGCCCACCTATGATAGCGAATGCGGTGTTTCATGTGACCAGCATTATGTTACACTTGCTACAAATAAAAGGACACTTTGGAGGGCAACCAAGCGAAGACGCTATCACCTTCGAAACTTCCTTGAAATCTGTCAGCCCTTCAACATCACCAATATTAGCCAAGAATCAATTCGACTAAGGCTTTTCCCATTCTCATTGATGGGAGAAGCCACTGTTTGGCTAGAGGAGCTATCCCCGGGGTGTATTACTTCTTGGCAGGAGTTGACGGAAGCTTTCTTGGACAGGGTCTTCCCTCCCTCAAGGAAGTTGCAGTTGAGGGATGAAATCACCAATTTTAGACAATTCCCGGGTGAACACTTGCATGAAGTTTGGCTCTAATTCAAAAAGAAAGTTTCCATATGACCAAATCATAGGTTGCTTGATGGAGTTTTTCTCCAGATCTTCTATCGCTCACTTGACTCAATAAATAAGTCTGTGGCAAATAATCTCATTGGTGGGTCCTTGATGGACCAAACATATGGATTGGCCAAATCGTTCTTAAATCGAATGACCAAGACGAACCGAGCATGGCACACTAGGGACACCGAGGTGTCCTCAAGTGGTTCTAGTTCCAGCCTTGTGACTGGGGAGATGAGAAAACGTGATGAAGAAAAGGATGATACCTTGGCCAAAATGATGACCCATCTTGATCTAATGACCAAGAATGTGATGAGGGCTAGTACCAAGAGTGTAATGCAGTTGGAACCTAAGGCCTCATGCAATAGGAAGGGGAGGCTTCACCTCTAAGATATGAAGAAGAATGTCAATATATGGCTGGCTAAGTGGGTGGTTCTCATCTAGGATATCAAGGTGCCAACCAAGGCCCTTGGTGTCCCCGTGACGAGAATCAAGCTTGGAGGAATTGAAATAGTCAAGGGTGGAACGATAGGAATGAGAGATGGGAAAATCGTGAACCGAATCATGAGGGGAAGCAATATCATAGAAGTTCAAATCCATATGTTCCCCCTCCTAAGGTTCAAGCATCCCAAATGAAACCCGGAGTGAGTGATGTTGGTAACTTAAAGATAGAGGAGATGTTGGCAAGAGCTTTGAAGAAGGTTGAGTCCACAGACAATGGGGTGAGGGAGCTTAAGGGGAGGTATCTAGCCTCGCCCAAATAGTGAGTTCTCATTCGGCTTCCATTAAGCATTTCGAAGCTCAAATGCACCACTTTTGTCCCAAATGAATCCCCGGATGAAGGGAACCCTTCCTAGTGATACCGTACCAAATCCAAAAGAGGATGGCCATTGCATGACGATTGTCACTAGGAGTGGAAGAATTGTGGCCAATGCGAATATGAAGGCCAAACAAGTCGTTGATCTAATCACAAATGATAGAGTGAAGGATGCAGTGCCAAAAGCACCAAGTTGTATTGATGATGAAAGAGTAACTTAAAGAGAAGGAATGCTTGTTACTCCCAAAGATATTGATGTTGAGAAAAAGGGTGAGGAAGCCTCAAATGCACAAGGACAAGAGCCTAGAATCCCGCCTTCTTACCCTAAGCGGTTAGAGAGAAAAAAAAGGACAACCAGTTTTGAAAGTTCATTGATATGTTTAGCAAGTTGTCCATCAACATACAGCTGGTTGACGTGTTGATCCAAATGCCAAGATATGCAAAATGCATGAAAGAGCTGCTAAAGAAAAAGAAGATAGTAGATGGGGGCATCGTGGAGGTTTTGCATCACTGTAGTGATGTGATGGCTAGTAACCTTGCTGCAAAAACAGAGGATCCCAGAGCATTCACTATCCCTTGCATTATTGGGATGTGTATGTTCAACAAGGAATTATGTGATCTCGGGCTAGCATCAATCTAATGCCTCTCAAAATCTTTTCAAGAATTTAGGTTTGGAAAGTCCCAAGCCTACAACAATGAGGTTGTTGATGGCAGATAGTTCAATCAAATGTCCCGCTAATGTTCTTGAGGATTTCTTGGTTCGGGTGGACAAGTTTATTATACCAGCCGAATTTGTCATGTTATATTGTGACTTGGATATTAAGGTACCTATCATCTTGGGGCGAAAATTGATAGCCACGGGAAGAGCACTTGTTGATGTGGAGCTAGGGGAATTGAAATTCAGAGATAGTGGTGAAGAAGTCCCTTTTAATATATGTCAACCAACAACATCCCCTGATGAATGTAAAGTGATTACAGTTCTTGATGAAGAAAAGGAGCAAGAGAGTGAGTGTGAAGATGAAGTTGATGGGGAGGATGATCCTCCAAGTGAATGATGTTGGTGATGAACCCGTCAAGTCACGATATTAAATAAGATGCTTCTTGGGAGGCAACCCAAGTGCTTTTAATTTCAGTTATTTTATGTTTGTGTTGTTTTTGGTGTTGTAGGATGATTGGGTGACAAACCATGTGAAAAAAATAGGGGAAGACCTGCGTCAGACCTGCAAAACACAGGTGCTCAAGTGCAAAATGCAGCCCAAGCGCACCAAGGAACCAAAAAGTGGGAAGAAATTGAAGGGCTTCTGCGCCTCACCTATGAAAGGCAGGTGCCAACCCACGAAATGTAGGTCTGGCGCAGCCCTAAGCCAGAATACCTGGAAAAAATATGGAAAAAAGTAGTGCATCTGCAAACTACCTGTGAAACATAGGTGGAAATTCGCAATTCGCAGGTCGGGCGCAAGACAACGATAGAGAACTGGGCATAAATGAGGTAACCTGCATTGGAACTGCATTTCGCAAGTGACCTCCTGCGGCTGCAGGACCAGCGCAGGCGCAGGTATGAAATATCATTTAAATTTTGACTAACCCATTGACTGAACCTGACCCATGGCCAATCCAACTAGTTGAAATTCTCCTCCACTTCCCAAAACCCACCTATTTACCTTCCCCATGACCTCTATTACTACACCTTTCCATCTTCCCCATTACTTCATTTAATACACCTCTTACACCCACCAATCACTTCAACTCCCTTCAATCTATAAAACCCCTTTCACTTTCACCATTTTCTTCATCACCTCCCAAACTACTCTCCCGCTAAAACAAAAGAAGTTCAGGCTTTTTGGATTGGCCTTTGTTGAGCAAAAACTCTAAGTTCTCAATTTCATTAATTCTCTCTTCTCACTTGGTGTGTGTATCTCTAATTCTTATTTTTCTTGATATTTGAAGGTGTTAGTACAAAAGAAAGCATGTTAATTTCACAATTTTATTGACCCACGTTCCCCCATTACCAATCTTGTGTTTCTTATTCTTTGAATAACTTTATTTGTTGTGGGTATGGCGGGAGAGTTAAAATTGCAAAATGTGGGTAGAACTTCTTGTGATAATGCTCTATCTCTTGCATATGCCCTATGTTTTGGAATATAGTTGGGGGTGAAATCTGAGTAACCCATGTGCTTAGAATGCACGATTTTTCCCAATGATAGATAGTTGATGTCTTTCTTAAGGAAAATCGTCATTTTTGTTCTTTTGTGCTACCTATAATTGCCAATGTGATGTGTAGATGTATTGAGATACTTATGGAATTGAGTTTCTATAGTTTGTTAGGTTGGGCACTTGACGTTTCTCGATGATAGATGGGGTAATGTCCATCTTAAGGGAAGAAATTGAGTAGTCCAAATGTTTCGTGGTTTGTCTAATTGGTTGATTAATATTTCGGGGAAGTCTAAGTACCCGCTAGATGTTTTATGATCATATTTGTGCAAAAATGGATAATTCTTGAGCATGAACTGTAATGCAAGCCACTGCCAAACACCTGTGAGTAGCAGGTTGGGAGCTGCGAAACATAGGACATGGTGCAAGTGAGTGTTTGGTGCTTCAGGTCACTACAAACCACCTGCCCTACACCTACAAGCCACAGATCACAACCTGCGGAATGCAAGTCAAGCGCAGGGGACAGGCTTGTTGGCTCAGTATTTTGTCGCAGCCCTGCAACACACCTATGAATCGCGGGCCTCAACCTGCGAAACGCAGGTGAAATGTAGGTGCTGCCAGTTCTTGATAGCAATGCTTCATGTTGTTTGACATCCAATCTTTTAATTTCTTTTCCTCAGCTTAACATAGTTGTAGCTTTTAATTTTCATTTATCAAAAATACAAAAAGAAGTTTGGTATGACATATCTTGTAGAATCATGATATTTTCCAAGCAACCCGACATAGGATAGGCCCCTTCCACCTCGAAGAGAAAAGGAAAGAGGAAAGGCAAAGAAACTCCTGCCCCTACCAATACCAGGAATGCTATTATCTATTGTTTTCCCGATATGAAAGCGCAGTACGTCATATGCGTGGAGAGGCCTATCACCACAAAAAAGCACTTTGACTTGGCTGGGCCGGGGAATGACTTTCCAAATATCACAGCCCAATTCACTGATAGGCAGTGGCACATGTTCACTGAACCTCTCCCAAACTACTACCCAATCTTGTGCTGAAGTTCTATGCTTCCTACCAGGAAAGACAAGATGCAATGAAGCATAAAGGGAGGGTCGATGAGTTCCCTTGCCTTCCTTCAGAAAAGATTCAAGGTGTAGAAGTAGACATCACTCCTGATGTTATAAATGCCATATTTTGGTAGGATGAGATTGATTTAGGAATAGAGTTTGTTGTTAGAGTGGAAGCCAAGGGGGACGAGTTTGAATAAGTAGCAAGAATTATCGCCAATGGTCAGCCCATCTGCGCCATCATGGTAATTAAAATTGTGCGGCAGGACTTCAAGTTTGAGGACAAGTTGTGGCTTGAATTTGTATGTGGCCGCATCATTGATGTGTTGTGGGTTTACATCACTTTTGACGCTTAAAACTGAGGAAATATGCATGGTCTTAGGTATGTTTATACAGATATGATGCACTTTTGTTGTGTTTTCAGGAAAATCATGTGTCGGAGTTGAATTCTATGAAAAAGAGAAAAAGTGCAGAAAATGGGCCAAGTGCAATCCATAGTACAAGTCGTACCTTGGTGGTACAAGTCGTACAACGTAGCCGTGATAAAATCCAGAGGAAATGCACAAGGTGATGTCCAAGTATGACTCTCGGTACGAGTCGTACCAGAGAAGTCGTGTAAAATTTCAGAAGGATGCACTTGTCTAGTCTCCTGGTACGGGCAGCAGCTACGAGTCGTGATAACCACATATGACTCGTACTAAGGAGCCATGGTGAATTTCAGAGCAAATGTTGATTGGCAGATCTCAGGGTACGAGAAGCTACCATGAGTCATGATATCAAGCTACGAGTCATACCAAAGCACTCATGGAAATATTCAAAGGATGTCGAATTTCACAATATCAGACCAGGACAGGAATGTACGACTTGTAACAGCATTGTAAGATTCGTACTAGCTCCTAGGACTTAACTAATTTTAAAGTTTCCTAGCATTGTATGGATGGAAGGTACGACTCGTAAGATCTAGTTGTATAGTTATAGCAGTTTCTGTGTTAATTTTGAAAAGGTTTCTGATTGTTTGTATAAGTATTTTTCTAGGTTGTTTTTGTAAATAAAACACACTTAGACACACTTTTAGATAGAGTTGTTGATAGCGAATGAATACTTTGGAGATTCTTCTTGAGTTTTCCAATATTCTTGGAGATTTATTCATTGTTCTTGAATTGTTTGAAGTTGAAATGTGCAATAACCAATTGAGTCTTATTTCAATCATCATCGTAAGTCTTAAGTTATGTTTTCTTCCATGATTTCTAATTCTCTTCTTACAAACATGAGAGGCTAAAACCTCCACAACTAGGATTATTGGAACCATGATGAATTAACTAACTAGGGTTAACATAAAAGTGATTCTAAACCCATACACATGCTTTTATTGTTCATCTTTTCATCTTAAACGTTTCTTAACGATGCACAACATTAGGACTTGCCCGAATTATCTACTTGCTTGAACCTAGAGAGGTAGAGATTAGGAAAAGAGAAGAACAACAAAACCCTAAACTTTGTAATTCATTGAATAACTTGAGTTGGGGTCGCAGGATAGTTAATTTGGGATAGTTGATAATGATTAACGTGAAAACACTCAAGAGACCTAATATGATAATTGAGTATAGTCATCCAAGAGGGGTGAACCAATCGTTTGGATGAACCTATGTTATCAATTCTACAGGCTAAATATAGGGATAGATCACTAGGGTAATACCATGGGGAACACTTTCCTAGTTAATTGCATAAACTTTACAACAACATCAATTTACTAAACTCTCACTTAATTCTTTCTTTAAACCCTCCATTAGGAAATAATTGTACTAAAAAATAAATACTAGCGTTATTTGACATCCTAACCACATTCCCTATGGGATCGACCCCAACCTAGTTGGGTTCTTTATTGACAATATCCGCGTCATACTTTTACAGGGGTGTGATTTGAGTGTTATTAAAAATGGCGTCGTTGCTGAAGAATACGGCTTAGGATTAGTTTAATTGCTTGTGTTTAACTTTTAGTCATTATTTCCTCATTTATGTTTTTCTTTTGTTTTGAACACCCACAGGTTGCCACTTGGTGAATGCCAAGTACTCAGCAAACCGGAAACCCTTTGATCCCACTTGATCCAGAGATCGAAAGGACACTGCGAAATATGGAGCCTGATGAAATCCCCGAATAGATGCAAGCCTGATTAGCTGTTGAGGCTCGTTAGGTAGAGTTAGCACGGAAAGCTGCTCTTCAGGGAGTAGATGACCCTCAGGGAGTGGTGGAAAAGCTGACAAACAAATGGGATAACAGAGGCCATAGAAATTGATACAAGAAATTAAAGAAAGATGACTAACTAGACATAAAGTGATTTGAAGTAGCAACCCTTGTGAAATGGCACAAGAAGATCTAATTCTCAAATCAAGAAACACCTAGTTCTTAAGAAGACCTCAAGAGAGGTGATTCCCTTGACACCCTCTTCTCTACACAATTAACAATCAAAAGCTTGACAAAAGCTTAGCAATCTGCTACACTCAAAATATTGTTTGTTCAAAGTCATGAAAATTAAAAAGTGCCTCTATTTATACTAAGTAAGGAAAAAGATAGACTATTACAAATATGCTCTTAATGAGTAAGGGTCTTGTTTGGATGGTCTTCTTTTTCCTTGAATTTCAGAATTAATCAATTTCACTTCTAGCCACTTTATTCACTCCTTGGCCATCTTGTGTTCCTTCTTCTTCCCAAGCTACAATCCAAACATGAAATCCTTTAGACGTCTCCCATATGCACTCAAGTGCTTCCTTTTTCATAAAGAGACCTTGTAGATCTTGGAGCTCTCTTGCTTGACTTTTTTGTGAACGGTCTTGAAGGAACATGGATTGCATCATCCTCCCCTTCTTGAAAATAATTTTGCCCTCAAATTCGAGGGGTTATCATCACACATCACCATAGGATAAAGATCACACACATTGAATGTGTTGTGCACATGGTAATCCGGAGAGAGATAAACTTTGTAAGCATTATCATTCAACCTTTCAAGCACTTCAAATGGACCATCTCCTCTAGGAATGAGCTTGGTCTTCCTTTTTTTGGGTGATCTTGGGTATAATTATGTGCTCAAGTGCTATTTTATAACTTAATTAAGTCATGTTTGTCAATTTAATTAATTACATTCTCATGTGATTTTGTATAATTTTGTGCATAAACTAACCAATGTGATTAGCTCTTTATTTTGTAGAAAAAAATGTTAAAGATGGGATAAATATGAAGATGCACGAGAAAGGAGGAGCTTTGGATTGAGTTCGGATGACAATTGCACAAGATGACAAGAAAACCAGCCCTACCGCACAGCCTAGCGTGCCACACCGGCTGACCTGCGTGATAGGCATTGTGTCAAGCCCGTGTCTGTGCGTGGGAGAACAGGCAAAGCAGCAGCAGCAGTGTGTGATGGCGTCGTGCCACGCTAAGGGCCCTGCGCGATGGCTGTCGTGCCATGCCAGGTGATGCGTAACAGTGAAGCACACGAGCTGCCTAGAAGTCCAAACCAGCGGGCATCCGTGTTTGCTCCGTGGCACGGAGGTAAATTGGGGCGTCCAACTTCGTGACATGGAGGCATTCCATGCACGACCAAATTTTGCAAATTTTCACTTAGTATAAATTAAAACCTTCGCTACTAAAATCATTTATCACGAAATATCTTTGGGAAACCGAAAAGGAGTGAAGGGAGAAGTGAAGAACTCTACCTAGGGTTCATTGTTTTGCATTCTCTTTTAATCATTCTTGTAAGTACTTTACTTGAATCATGTTTTTGAGTATTTG
>JACEIK010001100.1:164851-186009 GCA_018107945.1 Datura stramonium
TAGCATTGCATGATTATTAGGCCTTAACTCTAGTTGCTTGCTATATCATTTCTCGAGTATTTTGTGATCACCCCTAGACTTAATTAGAATTTCTCAAAATTTCTATAATCAACACTTGTGAAGGTTAATTTTGACACTTGAACTTGACAATTTGCTTAATTGGTCAGTCCTTGTGGGTTCGACATCCGGCTCTTAAAAAGGGCCACTGTATTACTTGTACGACCGCGTATGCTTGCACGTGCGCTGGAGCGCAACATTGGGAAACCTTTCCTTGCGAAAATGGTCCCAAACCTGATCACCTGGTTCAAAGACAACTCTTTTGCGGCCCTTGTTGGCTTTCTTTGCCATCTCTTGATTTTTCTTCTCAAGTTGGAGTCGCACCTTCTTATGCAAGGCTTTCATGGCCTCGGCCCTTTTGTTTCCATCTAAACTCAATACAACATATTGAGACAAAGAGGTTAGATCAAGGGGGTGAGGGGGTTAAAACCATAAACAACCTCAAATGGAGACATGCCAATAGTACTATGAATCACACGATTATAAGCAAATTCAACTAGAGGCAATTGATCTTCCCAAGATGTGAGTTTTCCTTTAACAATGGCCCGAAGCATAAAACCTAGAGTCCTATTCACAACCTTGGTTTGGCCATCAGTTTGGGGGTGACATGAAGTGGAAAATAACAATTAGTACCAAGCTGCCCCACAATTCCTTCCAAAAGTGGCTAAGGAACTTTGGGTCCCTATCACTCACTATGGTTTTAGGAATGCCATGCAATTTAACCACATGTTCAACAAACAAGGATGCAACATGAGAAGCTTTATCATATTTATGACATACAATAAAATGAGTCATCTTTGAAAATCGGTCAACAACCACAAAAATGCTATCCCTACCCCTTCTAGTCCTCGGCAAGCCCAACACAAAGTCCATAGAAATATCAAGCCAAGGCCTTTGGGGCATGGGAAGAGAGGTATAAAAACCATGGGGAAGTAGTCTAGATTTAGCACTACGACATTCAACAGATTCACCACCAAGTTTTGCAACATCACTACGCTCTTAGGCCAATAAAATTGTTCCTCAAGAATCCCCAAAGTCTTATTAATGCCAAAATGGCCCATCAATCCCCCATCATGTGCCTCTCTCACAAAGCGTTCCCTCCAAGAGCTTATTGGCACACATAAACGCTTGTTTTTGAAAAAATAACCATCAAATCTAAAAAAAAGGGATGGGGGTTTATCCTTAAGCCTATGGTCCCTTTCCCATGCTTCACTATCTTTGAAGATTTGAGCAAATTTGTGGTCCTCGGGATATAAAGACTTTAATCTTTCAAAACTCATCAATTTGGAAGTCAAAGTAGTAACCAAAAACATGCTTCCTAGACAAGGCATCCGCCACCATATTATCCTTCCCCTTTTTGTATTGGATTACATAAGGGAAAGTTTCAAGGAATTCAATCTATTTGGCATGCCTCTTTTTCAATTTTCCTTGGGCCTTAAGATGTTTCAAGGACTCATGATCGATCCTAATGACAAACTCTTTAGGCCACAAGTAATGTTGTCAATTGCCCAAAGCTCTAATCAAAGCATAAACTCAAGATCATAGGTGGAATAATTCAAGGTCGCACCTTTGAGCTTCTCACTAAAATAAGCAATGGGCTCAAATCTTGCATCAAAACGGCACCAATGCCCACTTTACTAGCATCACATTCAATTTCAAAAGTCTTATCAAAGTTGGGAAATTGCAAAAATGGTGCGGAGCTAAGCATTTGTTTCAAAAGACCTTGCTTGCTCTTCACCCCAAATAAAAGGCACATCCTTTCGGATCACCTTGGTCAAGGGAGCAGCTATGGTGCTAAAACCCTTAACAAAACATCTATAGAAACTAGCCAATCCATGAAAACTACAAACATCACCAACGGATATAGGAGTTGGCCAATTTCTATAGCATCTATTTTGGACTCATCAACCTCAACGCCCCTTGAGCTCACAACAAAACCCAAGAAAGCAACTTCATCAACACCAAAAGACCTGGATGATAAGGACCTAGATATTGATGAAGTCGGGTCAACCGGAGCCATTGTGCCACCACCTTTGCTTGCTGGGGCAAAGTTTGATATCACTAGCACTATGATCCAGTTGCTCAATATGAAAGAAGTGTTTAGTGGTCATGTAGCTGATGATGCGAATCTGCACCTGATGAACTTTGTGGGGATTTGCAAGGCCTACAGGTTGCTAGGTGTAAGCCAGGATGCTATCAGGCTGAGGCTCTTCTCATTCTCTATATCTAGACAGACCACTTTATGGTTTTCGGAGTCGCCCAACGACTCCATCACCAACTAGAGGGAATTAAAACAAGCCTTTTTGAAAAAGTTCTTTCCATCTTCCAGGATGCTACAACTAAAGGATGAGATCTACAATTTTGAACAGTTGAAGACAGAGGCACTTCATGAGACATGACTGAGATTCAAGAAGAAGCTAACCAAGTGCCCAAACCACAAAATTCCTAATGACAGTTTTTTGGAAATTTTTTACAGGTGTTTGAATAAAAACACTAAGGCTGTAGCAAATACAGTGGAAGGAGGAACACTAATGAGTCGCTCGTGGGAGCAAGCAACTATCATACTAGACCGAGTGACCGAAACTAATAGAGCCTGACACACAAGTGAAACTGAAGCAGCTATAGGTACATATGCTATAAGGATGACTGCGGATCAACATAAATAAGAGGAGGAGCGTGATCAGGAGTTAGCTCACATGAGGACATCTTTAGACCTGCTCATGAAACATATTATGGGTTCTAGAGCTCAAAAGGTAAATGTAGTGGGAGCTCAGGGTCAGGAACCGGCGTATGAACAGTCTGATTTCGAGAAGGAGGCAAACTTTTTGGACAACCAGGTGGAGGATTTTTAGGCCAACACCTAAGGGTTTGGTTAGGACACTTGGCACCAAGGTTCCAGAAATCAAGGTCGGAACCAATACAGAGACAACTACAATAGGAACGGGTATAGGGATAAGAGTAAAGGTCGTGAGCGAGAAGGTGAATGGAGAAAGAATGATGTCTACTGCAATGACCGCACATGTTTATATGTTCCTCCTAGGGCTCATGAGGGCGATGCTGAACCCTCAAAGTTGGAGAGCATGATGGCTGAGCTGCTTAAGAAGGCAAAATCCATAGATGATCAGCTAAAGGACATTTGGGAGACATATTTGGCATGAGCCAGAAAGTTGAATAACATGCCACACCGATCAAGCAGATTGAACAGCAGTTAGGGCAGATGTCGGGATTCCTGAACCAAAGGCAAAAGGGTACACTTCCTAGCAAAGCAGTCCAAAATTTGAAAAATGATAGTCATTGTATGGTTGTGATGACTAGGAGTGGGAAAACCATCATTGCCCTTACTGGTTGTAGTTGAGATGGAGAGACAAAAGGAGATTGAGCTGAATGAGAAAGATTAGATTGCTGAACAAGAAATTACAAGTGATGCTAATTTGACTAAGGTTCCAAGTGATGCAAAGGGGTCTAAGGCTGATGAAGGGAAGGAAAAAGGAGCCCAACAGATTTACAATCATATCCCTTGATCACCACCACCATTCTCCTAAAGAATGAAGAAGAAGGTGAAAGACGGAAAGTTCCAGAAGTTCTTGTCAATGCCGAAGCAATTGTCTGTAAACATCCCATTAGCCGAGGCATTGGAACAGATGCATGGGTGTGCGAAGTTCATGAAGGACCTGGTGACTAGGGAAAGGTTTGTGAGCTATGAGCATGTTGGTAACTTGCATCATTGCACTGCCATAGCCTTAGGGGTCCTTACTTAGAAAAAGAAAGACCCAAGTACCTTTACTATTCCGTGCAAAATTAGTGATTTTGAGTTTGCAAAGGCATTATGTGATCTAGGTTCTAGCATCAACTTGATGCCATTAGCTGTGTTCAAACAGCTGGGCTTGAGAGCCCCCACACCGACTACGATACGGCTATTGATGGTGGAACACATGGTGAAGAAGCCGGTGGGGATCCTTTTTGATGTGCTAGTCAAGGTGGACAGGTTTATCTTTCCTGTTGATTTCGTGATCCTAGATTTCAAGGTTAATTTCAAGGTCCCCATTATCTTGGGGCGACCATTTCTTACCACTGGAAGAGCATCGGTGGATGTTGAGGTGGGCCAATTGAAGTTCAGGCTGAATAAGGAGGAGGTCACCTTCAATGTCTGTAGGTCAATGAAGCAGCCTGATGAGTTTAGGGTTGTGTCAACAATTGAGGATAAGTCAGAGTTTCTTGATGAATTCTGAGTAGTCAAAAGACTTGCGTCGTGCCGCGATGTTAAATCAAGCGCTTCTTGGGAGGAAACCCATGAGGCAATTTGGTGAAGTCTAAGTAACCGAACCACCTGTGTCGTGCCGTGGCATTAAATCAGGCGCTTTTTGGGAGGCAACCCAAGTATCTTGACTTATGTGTGTTCAATGTGCTGGTGAAACAAAAACTGGTGGGTGAAAAATTTGCAGAACAGGACTGTACTATGAGCCTGAGTACAAACCATAAGATGATTGTACGGCTCGTAGTATTGTCCGTGGTGAAAAAATAGAGACTTGTCCAAGTGCATGAGTTCACATTACGGTTGGCCATTATGAACCATATCTCTATGGTATGAGTCGTAGTACTCACTATAATGGTGAACCTTCTAAGTGTGGAAGTGCAAAAACTCTAACCTACAAGTCATGGTACAGGTTGTGGTACCTTGGTAAGACTCGTACCATACACTCGTAGGTCCCCAGGTAAGTTCCTCAGTCTCCAATTACGAGTCCAGGGGACGAGTCGTAGGTATGGCCTATGACAGGTTGACTAAATGAAATAACACACGTGACTCGACTCGACCCGTATTGTTTTAATCCACCCTAAACCTATTTAAAATAAAAAAATTCGGACTTCAACTCCTACGTAAACACAATCAAAACCCATGATCACTTCCTCTTAATCTTCAATCACCCGTAACTCAAGCACAAATTGCTAAGCTCAAATATATGCAAATAAACTTGCATGAGCTTCTCAAATTCCTAGCCTAAATCTGAAGCAAGTAAGAAATTGTGCAAGAACTTGAAATTGCAAGTAAGTAATAACTTTTTAATTGAAGTTTCTTTCTAAGTGTTAACCGTACATGAACAGTGATTTCTCTACTCATAAAAATGAGAAAGAGAAGTGTGATCAGAGGCTAAATATGCATATGTATAGATGGGGATAGGAATTAAAATGCTCAAATACATAAATTGATTAAGAGTAGTGAATTACGGGTATGAAGCATGTTAGGGATTGAGTGGGTATGCGAAAATAATGTAGTTTGCATCAATGGGGTGGGGAATTCTGAGTACCCATCTCAAAATGTATTTAGTTGCACAACTAAAACTGCATAGGGTGAGGACAGGCTTCACGAGCCTTCCTACTACTCGTAGTTTAGTACTATGACTCATAGGATGATTCGTTGGGAATGTACCAAGCATGTTAAACTGGACAACCATGGTACTAGACCTAGTACAACTCGTGGTATCTCATTACGAGTCGTACCTGGTGGTCATACTAAGAAGCAGAAAAGGTCAAGTTCAAAAGCAACAATACGACCCTTAGTACGACTCATGGTCGTAGCAAGAAGCAGAAAAGGTCAAGTTCAAAGCAACAGTACCCCTTACTACGATTCATAACACGAATTGTACAAAAATACTAAGAGTCACAATGTTCTGGAATTTCTCCTACGACTATTAATACGAACCGTACCAACCTGGTATGAGTCGTACCAATGAGTCGTGGTAGTGCCATAAGATACTATGAGTCTTAGTATAGATCGTACCACCTAGGTACAAGTTATACTAATGACTCATGGTAAAATACTGAAGATCTTTCTCTTGCTGTCTTTTTCTAAGATCACACGTACTAACCTTTTCTCCACAGGTACAATGATAATCAAGAGGCGAGCAACCAAGAAGGACCAAGAGAAGGGGGCCAGAGTTGAAATTGCTACCCGGAGGGCATTGGTAGATGAGCCTTCAACCTCCGAGCAGGAGAAGGATACCCCTAGTGGTTCGCGAGGACTATCAAATTGACACCGATGACACTGATGAGCCACGGACCACTAGGGCACAGGTCAAGGCAAAGTTTTTCCTTCTTTTCTTTTGTGTCGAATCGGGTGACATTTCCCGATGATAGATTGAGAGGCAATTTTCTTAAGGGAAAATACCAAGTCTAGAGTCTATTTGAGTCTTTTGCTGCAACTGCTTTAAGAGGTACCACCAATTTTTTTTTTATTGGTTGTGCAAAAGGAATTTTGAGAAAAAGAGGCACTTGAAATTGCAAATTGAGCACTCTCTTGTTATTAGTTGTATATTTCTTGATTGACTTTTTGACTCACATATTAATTTGTCTAAAGTCGTACCTTTGATATTATTTTAAAAGTGTGTAAATTCCTTAAATTGCGATGACTTATGTGGTGAGATAATTAGCTGAATTTTTGTGTATGTGTAATTATCTAGAATTTGTCCTAAGTATGATAGTGTGAGTATTTATATCTTGAATTAAAGAGTAAGAAATAAAATGGAATAAATACTCAAAAAGTATTATTGATAATTTGACCTAATTTTTGAAGAAGGGGACACTGTGCTATCCGCTCCAAATTCCAGAATAAACCTAGAAATGTTAAAGCTACTGTCTTTTGTATCGTCCCGTAACTTCACTCCATTGTCTAATTTATGTTTATTTCCCTCCGCCTTAACTGCCAAGGCCACCCCCAGTAATCATTTCTTCCACTTAGCGCGAGTCTCCTCTTCAAGCAGTCATTCCCAGTCCAAGGCATGTCTCAATCCCAGCTTCAAATCTTCTCTTTCATTTTTGGGTTACTTGTTGTTTTCCTATATACATACATATCATTGATGCCATTCATATATCTTTTTGCACCCAGATGGAGGCGGGTTCTTATATGTTTGGGCCATACAAGATTGACAAAAAAGAAGTCTTCTATTCCACTGATTTGTCCTATGCCTTGGTCAACCTCCGTCCCCTTCTTCCTGGTATTTCTCATCTAAATCTCTTGCCTTTACATGAAAATTCCATATGCTAGTAGCGGCTCACTTTCTTTCTCTACTATTTTGCTGAACTGAAATTAGATTTCTTGTATTTTTTAAATTTGTTATGGCTAAACTTTACCTGTTACTTTTTACCAAAAAATCATCAAGTTCTAATTATGCGATGCATCATTTCTTCCTAGGATTCTAAAGTATGATTTTTTGAGCTGGAATACCAAATGGTATTCATTAAAATTTTATTGCTTTTCCCCCAAAAGCCCAAATCTTTAGTGGTAATTTAGGTGTGATTGGAGACGTATTTTTCAATTAACATGATTCTAAAACTATGAGGCTAGGGAGGCTTTATGCATTGATCACCACCAGGACTGTGGCACCAAAATTCTGTGAATTTGGTACTGTTTGTTACAATCCTGACGTGATGCTAGTTCTGAAACTTTTGTATTTTCTGAAGCATATCCCTTGGTAGAAGGGGTGATGCCTTCAGAAGGTGTTGAAAGCAGACAAGAGGAAATCAGAAGAAGGGGGATTCAAATCGCCTATTTTTCCCCTTCTTGTTTGCAAGAAAAAAGAAAAAAAACTGAACGTACTCAACCAAACATAACAGTTAACACCAATCACTTGGATGATTGAAAATTAAAGGCCAAACTTTCCGGTAAAATGACACTAGAATAATGGTCATGATTATGAGCCGGTCTAGATTAGCTGATTATAAATAGATGATAAGTTAAAAAAGCATTTTTAAGTACTGAAAAGTGATTTTTATAAATAACTAGTTATGTGTTTGGATAGAAGAGTTGCAATTGCGATGTGTTTGGTAAAAGAAGTCTTGATAAGCTGTTCTTTTGTTAGAATGACCAAAATACTATTAAAATTTTGTAAAACATTATAAATTTAAAGTTATCCTTTGTAAAGAAAAGGAGTAATGGCAGATACTGAGTGAAAAGGGAGTTAGAAGTTTGTTGGGAAGATATTTTGAGATTTAGAAAAAATATTAAGGATAAAATAGATACCAAGTGAAGAGAAGTTAGTAGTTTTGTTTTGGGAATGATATTTTGAGTATTAGAAAACGTATTAAGGATAAAATAAATACCGAGTGAAGAGAAAGTTAGGAGTTTTGTTTTGGGAATGATATTTTGAGAATTAGAAAACACAATAAGGATAATATAGTTAAATACTTGGTCAAACCAAAAGTGCTCATAAGCTGAAAAGCCATAAGTTGGTGATGACCAGCTTTTCGGTTCGTCTGTTTTTTGACTTATGTGTACTTTGATGTTTACCACATGCGTAGATAAACTAAATAGTGCTTATAAGCCAGTTTGACAAGCTTATATGCTTAGCCAAACACCCTCTATGTGATAACAACGAGGTTAGGGAAATCCCAAATTTAGAATTGAATATTTAGAAGTGCGGAAGCAAAAATAGAAAAGAATCTGAAAACTAGAAATAACTATATGAGAAATTCAAAGGAACGTTCCAAGAATTTCCAAGAACGATGTCTAAAGCCTTGACAAGATCCAAGTAACAACATATAGATCTGTGAGAAGAAATCTAACGCCCTTACTTGAGAAATGAATCAAAACGATATATTTAGATCGCTTTATGAGTAACTCAAGACAACAATTAGTATGTAGAAACTAATCGCCTTTTAAAGAGTACCAAAAAGGAATTAAAGATATCACAAGAAGAAATTACCTATTCTAGTTGGCGTGTCAATAGAGATAGGGAGATAGGTTTTTAAATAACGCAGGGTTTAAATCCTATGACGGTACAAGGAGATATTTGGGTTTAGAAGTGTGGTTTGATTGGATCGAACACAACAGATACTTAATGAGACAAGTTAATATTATCATTAATGCCATGAAGTGGTTGATGTTTGTCTTTAATGTAGCTACAGAAGAAAAGAGGATGATAGTAAAGAGATGGGACATCAAGGATCTCTTGTACTCTTAAATACAATGAAAGTGGTAGGTACATAAACTCCATACCCATTCAAGGGGGAAGTAAATCCATTATTTTTACACCAGAGGATCCCTTTAAAGAGTGCTGGGAGAAGATCGCTCAAAAGTTTATTAATTTTATCAATGAGACAAATAGAGTGAAGAACCCATTCATGACAAAAATAGACAAACAAAACCTCGTACAAAGAGGCCTTCAACCACAACAAATGTACGATGGAGGAGACAAAATCATCACACTTAACAGCAAGAAACAAAAAAATATCTATAATTGGGGGTTCAACAAGGCATGATTTAGATTTGTTGAGCATATGCCTAGTGGAAAATTTTCAATTGTTGCCAAAAGAGATGCCAACTTTGAATGACGTAAGGAAATGGGCTTGTAACTCTTGGAAATCAACTTCTGGAGTTAATGTCTTTTTTTTTGACAATGGTAAACAGTGTATATTTCTATAACAGGATACTTACACAAGCTGTGTTTGTACCCAGATCACCAAAGGGATTACATAAGGAAGACCAAAAAGCTCTCTAAATGTAATATAGAATATAAAAGTTAGATTCTATATTATCTAGACATTGTTGTTTACACCAAAAATAGTAAATCCCTAAACAATTTATCTTTAACTTTTGGATAGAGTTCTCTTTGTCTTCAAAACATCTTTGATTTCTTTCCTTCTATAAAATCCACTAGATACATGCAGGGACAATTTTCCATCTCTCTTTTTGATTGGTTAGTCTGCCTTCTTTATTCCAATTAATTAGAACATCAGTTAGAGCAGAAGGCATCACCCAACTGATACCCTTCACGTTGATGAACATTAATTGGTGTGCCCATTTACATTGCAAAAAGAGAAGATTGACTGTCTCTGCTTTCTCTCCACAAAAGAAACATTTGCAGGATTGATGGAAACCCTTCTTGGCTAATTTTCCTGAGTAAGGACTTTGTTTCTTGCAAGTAACCAAACAAAACAAGCCACTTTGTGAAGAATTTTCACTTTCCATATCATTTTCCACGGCTAGCCCTTTATCACAAAAATTGATATGTTGAGTTCTTTATATGCTGACTTGACTGAAAATGAGCCCTTGCTATCCTTTTACCAAACTAGACAATCTTCATAGGTAGATAGACCACTGCATTGCTCTAGAATATTTAAAATTCTGCCATTTTTCCTATATCCTAGTCATTAAGGAGTCTTCTTAAACTGAAATTTCATCCTTGCTCTGATCTCATTTCTTCGAAGGTTGCTTGTTCCTGCTGACAAAGATCATAGATATCTGGGAAAGACTGTTTTAAAGAAGAGTGTCCGATCCACCAGTCTTCCCAAAAAGATATTTTCTTACCATTTTCAGCTTTATAATTTAATCTACTATGGATGATTGGCCAAAGGCTTCTGATGGTTCTTAGCACACTGACCATAGGGTCTGGTCACAGTTTTTGTAGTTCAACTGTTGTCCTCCCCATACTTTCCTTTAATAACCTCTTTCAATAGGGATCTCTCTCCTGATGCCAATCTCGAATTCCACTTGTTGAGTAGGCTCTGGTTTTGAGATTTAAGATTGCATATGCCTAAACCTCCATCTATTTTTGTTTAACAAAATATCCCATTTCACCAAATGAAATTTCTTGTTAGAGTTTCCTTGCCAGAAGAAATTTCTTCTCATAGCATTTATTCTGTTGGCAATTTCAGCAGGCATAGGGAACAGTGTCATCATGTATGTAGGAAAAGCATCACGTACACTAGTGATTAGGATCAGTCTTCCCCCAACAGATAAGTATTGACTTTTTCTGTCCCATACCAAATCCCCATTGATTTTCTCTTTACTCCCAGAGGCATTCCTAAATAGATTGCAGGAAGTTCCCCTAGTTTTCCACCCAGAATCTTTGCTATTGGTTGGATTAGTGGTACTTCATTGATGGGATATATAAAACTTTTAGACCAGTTTATATACATTCCCGAGACAACCTCAAAATGGATAAGAATCATCCTTAACCTAGTGAGCTGAGATTTGGCTTGCATCATTCTCCCCTTCTTGAAACAAAATTCGGCCTCGAATCCAAACCTTGCAAAACCATTGGAAAGACAAACAACAACTAGGACCTCATAGTATAAGAGTTAGCACAAGGGTTAACAAACCTACCAACACGCAAGGACGCACAAACTTGTGGTATAACCAAGCACCAACTATTCTCATGAAAAACAAATCATCACATGAAGCACAAACTACTTGGCTATCCAAAATATCATGAAATAAAGATATCATAAAGGAACCAATGGTTTTGAAATACCAAATGGGTAAGGTCACATTGGTTCCAAGAGACATAAAACACACATGATGCTCTATTTCAAAACAAGACAACTTCCAAGGTGTACCAGTACTAACTCACAGACTTTCAAAGTGTCACCGGGGTCAAAAAGAAAGCGTAGCCACATATTTTGACCAAGAAAACAACCAAGCACTCTATTAAATTCCACTCCCACGTAAGATATGGCCTTAACACAAGTATGGGCATCATCATATGCAAATAGATATTTAAGAAAGGTGTCGTGCAAAACAACTTCATTCAGAGTATCCTCATATGTAAGATCACTATTAGATTCAAGTACATCATCAAGCACATTATCAAGAATTGGAACACTCAAAGAAAAAGTAACCATTTGAAAACGAGCGTCACCTTCTTTTTCAACATCCCATAGTGGGTTATCATACAAGTTATAGTCCTCAAGAAGAGCTAGATCACCATCATGTTGAACACCACTAGGCACTACACTAGGAGTGATCTCATTATCATCAAATAAGATATTGTACTTAAAGAGAGAAGAATCAATTAAAATTGAAGAGTTAAAGCATGTAATCTCATTCTCAGAAGTACAAATATCATCATTCAAGGTATTTTCAGTTACATTATTTGTATGAGCAAAACAAGTAATAGGATCTTTAACAAGAGATATGCTCAAAGAATCCCTCCTTTCCAAATGACCAACTTTATCAGCTTCTTCACTAATTTCTCTAAATTAGTGGAGCATCACAAGCAAGTTGATCAACACAAGTTTCACATGACAATGTGCTATCATTCAAATCACAAGTGTCAACACTTGATGGACACAAATCGGTTTTACGAGAAGGATCAATTTGGTCATCAATAGGATCAACTACATTATCAATATATGACAAAGAATTATTAAGCTCATGAAGATAGCTCATACTTTGTTCATTCAAACTGTTCGAAGTGTCAAGTTTAGCTAATATACCTTGAAGGTCACAAGAAAGATCTTTTTTACCTTGGAGGAAACTCTCCTCAAAGTATTGGAACACACATCAAGCCGTTTGTTCGAGGAGACATCATAGTCATCATATCAATTTTAGCTCCCGAACCAAGCACATGTGTTCCTCCCTCCACTGGCTTTATACCTACACAAGTCCTTACTAAGAGAAGGACAAACAACATGGTTAGATTGGTTTTGTGGAAACTCTCTCACTTCACTCCACACATTCTATCCTTTTTCCACTCTTGAGTTGGCGCATTGCACTCCCTTTTTCCTCTCCAATCTTTTGTCTCTCAAATCTATAGGAATTGGGAAACTGTAACTCTTAACAAGAAACATGGTGGCATGGGGGTCAAGATTAAGCTTTCAGAATTTATGCCTAATGCAGAAATGGCTATAGAGGTATGGCACAGAAGACAGTACATTGTGGAGAAGGCTCATCAAGGAAAAATATGGACCCCTCAACTGGTGGACAACTAAGGAACCTATGGGGACCTTTGGTTGCAGTGTTTGGAAGACTATCAAAAGGCTGTGGTCCCAATTCAGTTTCAACATCTTCATAAAGGTAGGAAATGGGTTGAAAACACATTTTTGGAATGAAGTGTGGGTAGGTGAAGAAAGCCTGAGAAGCCTTTTTCCCCGTTTATATTCACTAAGTCTCCAAAAATCTGCCACTGTATCACAAGTCTGGAACCAACAAGGTTGGGGATTAATCTTTAGAAGACACGTTAACGACTGGGAGATAGACAACATAGCAAGTAGGCTCCATGTTCTGAATCACTTCCCAGGCACTATAGGGAGACCAGATGTCCCAGTATGGAATATGCACTCTAAGAACATCTTCACAGTAAAGTCTTGCTACTGGAAGATGAACAGTAGACAGTCACTGGTCAGTAATTGGCCATGGAAACTAATATGGAAGGTCAGAAGCCCATTGAAAGTCTCTTGCTTTGCTTGGCTGGTGGTCAACAGAGCTTGCCTAACACATGAGGTCTTACAAAGAAGATGTGTACAAATTTGCTTAAGGTGTTTTATGTGTGGCAAAGAAGCAGAAGTGAATAGTCACTTGTTTCTACACTGCAAAACAACTGTAAATCTATGGAGCATGTTCTTTTGTATACTTGGTGTGAGTTGGGTGCTGCCAAAGACTACATAGGAGCAGCTAAACACTTGGAAAGAGATTGGAAGAAGAGGTAAGATTGAAGACTAGTGGCAAAGCATCCCGCGTGCATATGGTGGACACTTTGGAAGGAAAGAAATGCCAGATGTTTTGACGCCAAAACCAGCAGCATTCAGGAGATTAAGATGAAATGTCTTACTCTCCTATATTTTTGGTGTAAATAGGAACTGGTGGGGGAAATAGTAGCACTAGTCGAATTCATAGGAAATCTATAAATGTTCATTTTGTTGTAAGCTTTTGGAAAGTTCCTGGATGGACCCCTATGTTTGTAATACCTTGCTTCATCCAGAATTTCGGATGAAGTAATTGTGAATACAAAAGTTACCTTTATCGAAAAAATCAATGGGAATTGGGATATTGTCCAAATCTCCTTGGTGAGGATTAGGAGAAGTAGGTGTTACATACTTGTACCGTTTGCGCTTCTTCGGAACCTTATGCTTGTTAAACCAATTAGCCCCCAAAAACAAGTGACAACAATCCATAGGAAGCACATCACGCCCACCCAACCTCCTCATGGTATTCACCATATGTAAAGGAGACCTTCACACTTTCGGTAACCCAATATCCTTCCATGGTATGGGTGTCGCTTCAACACACAAGGTATCTCCAAACATTTTACTGTACGAGGAGTGATGTAGTTTGCATAGCACCAGTCATCGAGGATAAGAGAGAATCCCGAAGACCCACAAACATTCACTTTTGTTTCAAGGAATTGTTTCTTCGGGTCAACCTTTCCTTGAAACATTGGGTATCCGTGTAACTCCAAATATCTACAAAACGAGTAAACAAGGTCAGTAATAAAAGCTCCTTACTATCACTCGTATTTGCACTCCAATGTGCTTGGATAGCACCACTCAAATGATCTCTCACTCGTGCCTTTTACCTCTCTATGATCCCGGCCAAAGTTGCTGTTCAATTTGATCAATTGCTTGCCAAGAGTCTCAAACCAACCTTAAGGATAGAATGAATTTTGGTTTAATGAATAACAGACTACTTAAAAACTAACGGACTTGAGCCAAGAAATTAGCAACGAAGCAAAACGAGAAAAGCATAAAAGGGAATTGGCACGAAAGAAATACAGAAACAAGAACTAATTAAGCTCAAGTAAGAGTAATTATCAAAGTTAACTAGTTTAGAAGATCAAAGAAAAACAAAAAACAAATGCCAAAAAAAGCAAAAGGAATAAAAATCGGGGTCAATTGTGGGGTCATGGTATCAATTTGAAACAACCAAATTTCAAAATTTCTGTACTTTCTTTTTTTGGATACACTCCGTATCTCAAAAGTACAAAACCTAGATGGAATGAAGTAGGATTAGATGGATAAGAAGCCAATGGACCTAGATTTGTACCAACAGAACTTGTAAGAAGTTGTTCGGAGCTTGGAAATTCATGGCCACGAATCTGTTTCGTGGAGCTGAAGTGAAGCATAGCTGGAAAAATCATGGGCACATTTCAATTTTGTGGAGCCGAAAATTCACTGGCTGCAAGATTCATGGACACGTTTTTTCCGCAGATTTCTGGGCAATTCCTCACGATGCAGAGGCTGTCCAAGTCCATGAAAATTTTTGTGGAGCTGTTTCTTGGGGCACGAAAATCTTATGGCCAAAATTCTAAAATTTGTGCACTTCTTTGGGCCCACCCTACCTATTACTTACCCTTTTTGGGATAAAAACACCTTTTGCACCTTTTTAGTTGGGGTTTTGGATCAAATGTAACTTTTTGCCTCTTCTTCCCTGAGAACATATGAAGATCTTCAAGAACATGAAAAATCCAAATTTCCAACTTCTTCAATTCTTCTCAGAATTGCCTCAAATTTTAGGAGTAGACTCCGCTGTAGTTAGAGAACAAACTCCAATATATTGTAAGCCCGAATTCAACCTCAATCACCAAGATCCATCTTTAAGTTCTTCAAAACTTACGATGGTGGATCCTTCTTCCCAACTCCAAACGACTTGAACTCTTGGATTTAGACTCTATTGATACTACAGAACAAAAATCTTGTATAAAAAACAACAAACACAATATGGACAGATTTTAATTTTCTTTTTGTTTTTTTTAGTCAAACCAACACTAGATTTGTGGCAATAAATCTATTCCAAGTTTTGATATCAAATGATGCAATATTAAATATGCAGAAGTTGAAACCCTAAAACTAAGAACAAGAATAAAGATAGAAGGATAGAAGATAGATGCAAGCAAGGAAATAACAGACAATAATGACTATATGAAAACCAAAACCTTCTATTAAGAATCCGAAGCCAAGCACCAAATCTATGAGATAACCCTCAAGAGGATGTAATCCTCAAGCAAGCATCTATCACTAAGATAACCTCAAGAAGAATGCTTCCTCAAGCAAACAATGCCATCAACATAGTCTAGCAACTATGGCCTTAGCCTCAAACTCTCCCAAGAGTTTACTCAATTCATGAGAATTCTACATAATAAAATAATGTAAGTCTAAAATGAGCTATTCTCATTTATTTATTGTTTAGGCTAACTTATTATATAAAGAGCCCAAAAGTGGCCCTCAAGTGAATTGCAAATATATCCCAAAAGTGGACTCTCCCTTGTAGCTTGCGAACTAGACCTCCCCTTTTTCTTCCGAAGAAACCATCATAACATAAAGCCCCAGGGTTGTCATCAAAGTATGCTCAAGCACATTCATCTTCATGAATAGTCCTTATAGAGCTTGAAGACCTCTTGCTTGACTTCTTGTAAATGGCCTTGATGCAACATGGCTTGCATCACTTATTCCTAGGAATACTTTGTAAATTTATAATTAAATCAAAATGTGTTTCATGTTCTTAATAATAAAGTATGAATTTTTGGGTGACAAAAAGCTGTAAAGAACCAATCCTAGAATGAGTAGGATTTAGTTGAAATAAACATGAACAAAAAAGGAAAGTACCTAGAGCCGAATCATAAGAATAAGAAAAATTACTTTTGTCTTATCCCTAAATATCTAGGATTCCCTCTTCTTATTTCCTCCTTGTTTGGAAACAAACTAATACAAAAAGTATTTCTTGGAGAGCAAGTTATCGATTTTTTCTTCTTTTTTGGGCATGTACTGTTTATTGCTACTTTAACCTTCTTTTAAACTCTTTTTTGGTCTTTTTTTTCTTTATGCTCTTGATATTCAAGAAATCTCAAAATTTACCAAGAATGAAATTTTGATTGAACCTCTCTGATACTACTTGATAACAGCGAGGTAAGGGAGATCCCAAGTTTAGAATTGAATATTTAGAAGTACGGAAACAAAAACAAGAAAGAATATGAAAACTAGAAGGAACAATCCAAGAATTTCTAAGAACGCCATGTTTAGCCTTGACAAGATCTAAGGAACAACATATAGGTTTATGAGAAGAAACCTAACGCCTTGTTTAAGAAAATGGATCAAAATGATGGATTTAGATCTTAAGCGCTTTATGAGTAACTTAAGACAACAATTAGTATGTAGAAATACTAATAGCCTTATAAAGAATACTGAAAAGGCATTGAAGATATCGTAAGAAGAAATTACGTTATACCTTGGACTATGAAACTAGTAAAGGTTGCAAGATGGATTCCAAAGTACAAGTTACAAAGGTTCAAAGAACTTCAAAATATTACTAATCTCAATGTAATGTGTCCGTAATGAATGAAAGACACTCCTATTATATAGGAGGAAAAAAGGTGGCTGTTAACCCTAATAAACCCTAAAAGAATAATCTAGATTTAGAAAAATAAAACCCTAGCTTAGTGGCCAAGCTAGAAACCAAAATCCTAATATTTGTGGCTGAATTAAGGCCTTTTTGGGCTCTCTTGGTCGTGACTTTTGAGCTCTATTTGCGCTTGATTGGGCTGCTGGTTTCAGCTCCACTTAAGGGCTAAAATTGACCTCCTTTTGGGCTCTTTTAGGCGCCACTTTGGACCTTTTCAAGGCTGAATTTTGGACCCTAATATTCTTCCTCTTGGACTTCAATTTGGGCCGCCAAATAATTGTAGCATTTGGATAATTCATCACCCTTAGGCTTGAGCTCTTCTTAACCAACAAGAAACCTTTGAATCAGGGGTTGAAGCCCATTGAGCTTGTCATTGAACTCCTTGGTTTGATATCTTGTCATGGACCTTGGAGCTTCTAAAGCTTCATCCTTGTCCTTCAATGAAGTAGAGCTTCCACGGATGCTATCACTATGCCTGATGATAATCAAAGTCAGACTGCATAATTAGCAAAGTTATAACACTGTGACTGCATGTAATGGGTTTTGCTTATTCAGGCCTGGATGCATTCAATGCCTAATACTTCAAGCATGAGTACTAGCTGCTGGACCAATTTTTTTTTTTTTTTAAGTGAAAGCAAATAACCAACATCATACTAGGAAAATGAAAACTATCAGGTCTAGGAAAAAAGAGAATTGGTAGTGCTTGATCTGCTGTTACTTAGCTGCTAATCTAGACTAAGGTCTCAGTTGCAGCATTTCTACTTTGATGATCTGGTAATTCATCAGAACCAAACTTCTTAGGATGTGGAATCTATGGAAATTATCTTGATTCTGCCATTTTTATACAAAAATCTTCTCCGTCCAATGTATAAACAAACACCCAGAACAGATTCTCAGCGCTTTCCTTTTGCTGCTATATTTCTCAATTCATACTTCTGTTATCTATATATCCTTCTGATAGTCCATTGCACTTTGTGATATTATTCATATTTCTCATGTATCTGGAAAAAAAGAACTTTTATACTTATGTCATCATTTTCATTTCTCGCATGAATATCATCTATTGACCTCTCTTTTCTTGTCATGCAGGTCATATCCTTGCCCACTTTGTAATTGAACGGTGATGGAGATTCATTAAATATTTTTTTGATGGAGATTCATTAAATGTTTTTTAATGTGAATAGTCACTTGTGATGATACTGAGGAAGCTAGAATGTTGCGCTTGTTTATCTCCTCAATTTACTTTTAGTATGATTCTGTCCAGTCACCCTATGCTTAAATATTTATTTTAATGCAAGACACATGTATTTGGGTGTATATGTGCAAATAAAATGTGCCTCTGATACGATACTGCTCTCAGTCGATCAGCTATTATATCAACTATGCTCAATTGATTACCTTATTATCCAGTCCATTCTGTTTAGGACCATTGTATTCCGTGCCAAGTACTTTGATAATTTGTCTTTTAAGGTAAATCAAGGTTTTTTGTTTTTTGTTTTTCAAATTAGAAGTCTTCTTTTCTTGAAAGAAAAAAGTTAATATTTTTCTAAATCTCTCACTTATCCTTGGTTGGATACAAGTCACAACCATAATAAAATGACCTATGAAAATACCAATCCCAGTGTAAATGTAGCAAGAACAATCAAGCATATTTTGCTTCTGTTCTGTTATGTTCTTAGGTAAATCGACATTGATTCCTAGAGGTTTAGGCCTCATTTGTTTTCATTAAAATTAAGATGTCTAAATCTGAATGCATATTTGAATGGTTAAGATGTTGTCTCTAAATCTGAACTCTGAATGATTAAAACTGTTTGTTTTTCAACATTTGAATGTGCANTTTGTTTTTCAACATTTGAATGTGCATACTCTATTTATTTATAAATATATTAAATGTATAATTCAAATAAAAAATAATAATTTAATAAAATAAATTTATTATCCGATAAAAAATAAAATATATGTTCACTAGTGATGGTGGAGATGGTTTGTAGTGATGGTCGTGGTAAGGTTGGTGTTAGTAGTTTGTATTGTGGTGGTGATAGTTACTAGTAATGATGGTGGTGATAGTTATGATGATGGGGGTAGTTGGTGTTGTAGTGACTGACGTGACAGTGAAAGTTGGTAGTGGTGGTTGTGATGGTGAAGTTGGTTGATGTTAGTAGTTGGCAGTGTTGATGGTGGCAGTTGAAGAATGTATGGTGGTTGATGATATGTTGGTAGTAGTTGGCGGCGGTGCTATTTGTGATGGTGAAGGTGGTTGGTAGTAGGGATTGATCGCAGTAGTGGTAGTGATTTATAGTGGTGATAGAGATGGTTGCGGCAGTGATGGCGGTGATGGTAATGATAGTGGTAGCAGTGCATATAATTATAATGGTAGAGGTGGTATGTATAGTAATGACTAAAAATAGTGATTAGCAGCAATGGTGATTGCAGCGGTTGTTATGATGTTAGCGGTAGTTGGCGACGGTAACGGTGGCAGAGGTGGTTAGTGGTGTTGGTGGCTTATGGTTGGCAATGGTAATAGTGGTGGTTATGATGATAGAGGTGGTTAATGTGGTGGCTGGTGGTTGTGGACAAAGTGACAGCGAAAGTTATCCACACAAACATACCTCTTAAAAATATAATTAAAACTTTATTTTAAATTTTAATAATTAAAACATATTCTGACCTAAAATTTGAACCATTCAGATTCAGATTTTCATTAAGTGAAACAAATGAGGCTTAAGTAATTAAGGGGCTAATGATATTTATTTATTGAAGTCATTTTCTTTTCAACTGTCGTTGTATTTGTTGTATATAACAAATAAACATTGTCATCTCTTTTAAATACTTTTAAATTTGATCAATAAAACGTCATATAATGTCATATATCACTGAATTTTACTCAAACAAATACCAAACAATGATCTAAAATATTTTAAGGGAGAATATCAATTTTAGTCTCTCGATTATTGATAAATTCACATTTTAATCTTTGTGATATATAAATATACTTAGCCTTCAATTAATTAAATTTGATCCCTTTATGTGGAAATATTTTAATGTGGATTATTTTCATAAGTATATTATCTTCAAATATGGAGTAAAGATACAAGCGGAACGTACGGTTAATAATTCTCAAATTTTATGAATATTCATAAGAGATTAAAAGTGCACATTTCAAATAATGAAAGATTAAATGTACTTAGTCAGATATTATTGGGATTAAAATTACCGATATCGAAAAACCAAAAGTATTATTCATCCGATTTTAAAGAAACGTATTTGACATAAAAAAATACTACTATTAATTACTATACGACATAAAATACTACTGAACATACCCCGTATGTCACTTACTATAAAGATGTCGATAGGTGTGTCAATTTTACCAATAAATTTATATATATTCTAAATTAACTTTCTTTGCCACAACCCACAAATATGGGGCATCAGTTTGTGTTGATGATAAGTTTGATAGATCAGTTGGTTTTATTAAATTAATGCTCCATTCCAAAGTTCACTTGGATAATCGATATTGCCATTAATTGGAGGGATAACAGACTAGGATAGACTAGAATGGTAGGTGTGCAGTTGATAGTGAAGAAAATGGATATTGAATTGTTAGAGTGGGTTATAATTTCAAGTTATGAGCTAATTTTAAGGTTGAGTTAAGCCTTATATTATCATATTCTTGCATGATATTAGAGTTAAGTCTATCCCTGTTTGGGTTCTCTGTCCATGCTCCAGTTGAGCTTGGGCGAGAAGGATGTGTTAGAGTGGGCTGGAGTCCCATATCGACTGAAAAATGGACTGGTGGTTCTACTTATATAGATTTAGGAAATCGCCCTTCATGAGCTAGCTTTTGATTGAGTTAAACTCAAGTATTATATCTTTACAGAGTCTAATTCAATTTTAAAAATTAGCTCATCAAGTAAGCAATATTGTTCAAGATCAATAAAAAACTCAAATCCTTCATCCCACCACCGAAAGAAGCTCAAATCCTTCATCCCAC
>JACEIK010001100.1:191655-204690 GCA_018107945.1 Datura stramonium
TGACAGTAGCGGTTGACAGCAGTGGTGGTTTCTAGTGGTTGTTGTGATGTCAGGGGTGGTTGGTGACGGTAATGGTAGTTGACAATGGTGGCAGAGGTAATAGGTGGTGGTGGTGACTGGTGGTTGGCGATGTAATGATCGTGGTGGTTATGATGATAGAGGTGGTTAATGTTGGTGGCTGGTGGTTGTAGACAGAGTGATGATGAAAATTATTCACATAAACATATCTCTTAATGATATTAACTCTGTTCCAGATCTTAATGATTAAGACCTATTCAGGCGAAATAAGTGCTTAAATCTTAATGAAAACAAATGCACTTAATGGCCTAAGGTCTGAACCATTCAGATTTAGACCTCCATTAAGTGCAAATAAATGAGGCCTTAGATTTTCTTACATTTTTCCTCGTCATTTGAGGTCTACCTCGTTTGTTCTAAAACACCTTCAGTCATTATATTGTTGTACACATAGACCAATGCATATAAGGTCAGTGAAGAAGAAGATCATAGCTAAACTATCTCAGTTGACCTCTTATTTTATCTTTAATATGTGCTACTTACACTCTCTTTCTTATGTGGTCATTTCTAATCTCTGTGTCCCATGCAGAATTGCTACTTTTAGAACCATTCTATAGTAGTTTCCTTTCATCTTATTTTGTATCTTCTTATCTCTAAGTGATTCCTTAGCACTCCTCTCTTTCAGACGTAATTTTTTAATTTCATGTGTTACATTTAATCTACCTGGCTATTCTCCTGAAAGATTAGGCTAAATACTTGAATTGTCTTCACTTAGGCACTATAATCCCGTCTAATCTCACGGCACCTACATTCTTCTTTTTTAAAATTGTAATGAAAAATTTAACTTCACCTGCATTTTCTTTATGAAGATGCTCACAGTGCATTGATGTTGTCTTCCTTCTACTTATTCTAGAACTCTTACTTTCTAGAATACTTCTCCATATCTCAAACTTTTGGTCAACTATTTCTCTAGTTTCGTCAATCAACACAATATCATTTGTAAAGAGCACGCACCATGTAACCTCGTCCTATATGCTATTGAATATTGATTAGCTCATTCATAACTAGGTAAACAAGTACAAATTCAATGCAGATCCTTTGTAGAAATCCACCCTCAAGGAAACTCCTTTATATCTTCTCTCACTGTTCCATCACTTTTGAACACTTTCGTATATCCTCTTTGAGTTTTGTGTTTTTGATATAAATTACTTTCTTCTCAAGTTCCAACTGAAGGTCTTTCTTCACACTGTATTACATGCTTTCTCCATTTATAGGTTAATGAATATCTTATGGAGATCCTTTTTCCTTTCTTTATAAATTTCGTTCAATCTCTGTAGCTAAACTATGAACTTTGTTATAAATCTACCATGCATAAACACAAATTGGTTCTCCATTATCTTTGTAGTTTCCCTAAATCTATGATCAATCACTCTTTTCCAAAGCTTCATGATGTGAATCATACACCTAGTACTGTGTTAGTTTGCAAGACTTCGAATCTCTCTTCTGTTTTGTATATGTTGAAGACAGTACTTTTTTCCGCTTGTTTGAATCTTCCCATACCTTAGTGTAACATTAAATAGCCTCGTTTGCCATACTACTCTACGGGGATACCATGTGGAACACATACTGTTCTCTCTCATATTATTCATGGTATCCTTTACTTTTGCAGACCTAATTCTCCCAAGAGTAGTTAAGGATTTCTGTCACGAATGTATCAATGTATGTAATTTCTCCTTGTGATTTGTGTTGAGAAATTGATTGAAATAATATCTTCATCTCTCTGACTCCCATCTTCAATCAAAATTTGTTGGCAGTTGTATTTACACTTGGTTCACTCCTTTACCGCTCCTCTTTTAGTTGTGCTACTTTCCTACTCGTAGATGCAGCAAAGATATCCAAAAACCTAGCTGTATATCCTCTGGACATATATGAATTAAACTTGATTGCTTTGTGAGTCCTTAAGGATATGCTTTGTCCGATAATGCTAATTTATGTAAAAACTCGCAATACAGAAGAGTTGGCTCCCATGACTGGAGCATTAAAGTTCACAACCAGATAAAAGTAGTGTTATTTGCTGTGTCCTGTATGATTTCTGTGTATCGTTCCAATTTTACCGATGTCCCCTGGGGACTGTTGTAGCCTATATGATTCCTCTCATAGGCTCATCCTCTAAATGCAGTTAATCAACTTTTCAAAGACCATGATTATGAGGTTCATAGTCCTGAATTATAATACAGTTAAGAACGAATTGTTGTCTGTTGGAAATGATGCTTGTTCCAATTTTTTGAAATATTTGTAACTTCAATGTTCTCCCACCAATGTAATTGTTTTGTGCTTTATTAGATATTCTCCCACCAATGTAAATAGGTTCTGTTTTGTGCTTTATAGGCTTTGCACACAGAATATTCTACATTGTATTAATTTCTTAAAAAGCTCGCGTTCTTTTCTTTTCCTTTGACCATTAGGGATTGTATGAGGTGGCTTTCTTGTAAACATTTTTCTAATATGGTTAGAGCCTCGGTTGTCTCCATTCTTAAAAATTTGCTATGGTTACAACCGTCATATTTGGTCTACTTAACTAAATATACATGTGCTTGTCTGCCCAAGGCGTGAAGTACAGCGCTTTGCTGAGCTTACTACTGATGAGACTAGCGACTTGTGGCTTACGGCACAAAAAGTTGGCAAGAAACTTGAGTCATACCACAAGGCATCTTCTCTTACATTTGCAATCCAAGTAAGTAGGCTTTGTTGTTATCCTTAACCATAATATTGTTGTATGTTCGCAGAAAGGACTATGGAACCTGATATGCTGAAATATTCGAAAAAACATGTAAATGCAGAATTTGACATTTATAAAGTCATTCTCCGCACATATGTATGTATAAAATGGATAGCTGGGTTTTAACTGTGTTCGAGTTGTGCATGCTCGCATTTTGTTGGATTTATTTTGTTATTATTTGTTCGTTTTGGCCTATTTCTCTGCTTGAAAAGCTGGTCCTAAGTTCTTTGCTTCTGTTAATATCTCAGGATGGACCCCAGGCAGGACAGACAGTGCCTCATGTTCATATTCACATCATCCCACGCAAAAGTGGTGATTTTGAAAAGAATGATGAGATTTATGATGCTGTAAGATTCAAATATCTGCTACTGGTTACTAATTCTAAGTTGGCTGGATTTGAAACACAAGTTGTATTGATCTTTTGCATTGTTCATGCAGCTGGACGTGAAGGAGAAAGAGATGAAGCAGTCACTTGATTTGGACAAGGAAAGGAAGGACAGAAACATTGAGGAGATGGCTGAAGAGGCACATGAATATAGAAAACTTTTCTAGTGAAGATGCATACATCATCTCATTACTGTCTTTAGAGTCTAGGTGTTGCACATCTTTATTGATAACCACCTATGGTGTGGATCTAACATTTGGATTTCTTATAAACTATACGATAAGACACTTGTAGTGAAACATGTAGCGCAGGTCCTGCCTTACAGCGAAGGAGGATTTGGCCTTATGTACCTCAATTTCAGGTTCCACAAAACTAAGATGTAGTGGCTCCCATCCTTATAGTAGGCACTCTGCACAAAAATCAAGTGTACAATGATTACAAACAACTTATTAACACACTTGAGTCATATCGGCAACATGCCGGCTACTAGTCGAGCGACTTGCTCGGCGTTCCTTCTTTGTTACAGCCACAAGTTAAACACATAATGGACATATTTCTTGTAGCTAATAATAATGTAGGGCCTAGAAAATGGTCCTCCACTAAATGGGAAATTTGCCCGCACAATAACAAATTCGGTGTGTTAAACTAATATGTTTCAATGATGGTTAATTCAATTGTACAACTTGATGCAGGACAAATAATTAAGCAATTCAAGCAAATTACAAACCAAGTGGAATCTGCGATACTTGTGGAAAGATAGCTCACTTGTCAGTGCAGACGGAACGAAATGAAGGAACTAACTATGGAAGGACTCGACACCTAGCAAAGGAAATCTTCAATCAAACGGACTCCAACAATATTTATGGAAGGAAAATCAACAGCTATTAAACAAAAGGACAAATCCCAATCTTTTTTGGAAGGAAGAAATTTGCTGCCAAATCAAGAATCAATTAAGAAGCAAGATATACGGAAGACAACAACAACTACCAAAAGGATAAAATCTTTAAAAGGAAGGAATCGGCCCCAAATCAATCAAGACATCAATGTCCGCTCAAATCACATCCAGGAGAATTGATTGGGCAAAATCCCTTGGGTTATCCCTTAATGAGCTGTCAATTAAGGTCAAAAGAATTGATCTTTCCATCTTCTCAAAGCATACCACTGAGTCTTTAAAAAGGGAATCAAAAGGCTTCATAAGGCATGTACATCTTCACTTGATCAATCTAACTATTCTAGTCTTATTCAATCATTGTAATCTAAAAAGAATTACTAGTGAAATTACAAGATAGAAAAAGTTAGATAGATATATAGGTAGATGTTGTATCAAGGATTCACCATTCATTAGAATTATTGGTGAACTATCCCCTATAACTGCAACTTCATTATAAGCTCTAAGGGAAACCCTTGAAACCCAAGGGGACTAGACTAGGTACCACAATGGTGATCCGAACCAGGATAAATATTCATGTTATTTACTTTGATGCTCTAAAGTTGTTTTGTTTGTCACTAGCATTTTCTGTAAGAAATCAGTCGACTGATACGTTCTGATAGTTAACTAATTGCTCTAAGTGCTTTGAATTTTAAATTCACCCCTCTATTTAATTATCAATTGGTATCAGAGCAGGTCTCGCTCATATTGCTTAACCTCAAAGTGAGAAAAAAAATCAGATGGCATCGTATCAAATGTTAGGAGCAATTATGCAAGATGGACACTCATCGTTAATCCTTCCTTACTTCAACAAACAACACTACTCCCATTGAAAAGAACGGTTCAAGATCTTTGTCTAGGCAAATGACTTCCTTGCATGGGTGGTGATAAAGAGAGGACAATAGCCTATCCCTGGAGTATCAGATACCACAAAAACCGACTTGGAAACCTTTAAAGTTACCAAAGAACAATAAGAGGTGATTCAAACTAATGCAAGAGCTATCAGTCTACTTTATTGTGCAGTTTGTGGATCTGAGTACGACAAAATCTCCACCTGTGACATTGCAAAGGAGATGTGAGGCAAGCTTAAAGTAACTTATAAAGGCACTACAAAAGTGAAGGAAGTGAGGATAAATGCCTTTATTCAACGAATATGAACTGTTCAAAATGATTGATAAGGAAAATGTTGAATCCATGTTCGCACAGTTCAGTAAGATTGTTGGAGAACTAAAATCACTTGGAATATTCTATCCAATAGTATGCAAGTTAGAAAACTTCTCAAAAGTCTTCCTAAAGCCGTGGAAACAAAAGCAACGATCCTTGAAGATTGAGATCTAGAAAAACTCATTTATGATGAGCTTTAAGATAACTTGATGGCCTATAAACAAAATCATCTTAATAGTTTCTCCAAGGAAGAAAAGAAGAAGTGTGTAGCTTTCAATGTTGTGCAAGACAAGTATGAAAAAGAGGAACAAGAAGAAGACCGTGAAGGTTTGGCTCTAAACAACCGAGGAGTCAGACATATCCTTAGACAAAGACGACAGAGGCCACAATCTAGATACCAAAATAATGAAAATCAAAAGAATAAAGATTGTTGCTATCACTGTGGAAAAACTGGTCACATAAAGCAAAATTTTCCTGAGTTAAAGGGGAGAAATTTCAGAAGAAACAACAATTCAATATCTATGGGAGCATAGAGTGATGAAGAATCAGAAGAAGCCGCAAACATCTGTTTCATAGCCCTGGAAGAATCAAACAAGGTAAGATCTAACTCCTGTGCAAAATGTCAAGATCTCCAGACTCTCTGGATCTTGTCACTAATGAGTTTCAAAAAATCATTGATGAATATATTGAATTAGATAAGGAGAAAAAAGAATGGAAAATTCTTCTTTAAGCAATTCAAATTGAAGTAGACTTGCTTGAGGCAGAACAAGGTGACGTCAATATGCAATTGAATAACATTAAGAAATCACCTAGCCATAACTTAGTCAACTCCAACAAAAGAAATTATGCTAACTCCTCCAAAATCTTCAAACTGCTATTACTTAGCGAATTCATATCTTCCTCCTATATGCTACTCCTATGGAAAAATAGGTCATAAATCATTTAACTGCAATTTTTCCAGAGTTACTCACGACAAATGGAAAAAAGGATTCATCCTATGAAACTCTTCCCACTAAATCATCAGGACCCAAGAGAGATTGGGTACCTAAAAGAAATTAATTTTCTTGTTTTGCAGGAGAAGCCAAAAGGATGTTACAAAAAGAGAATGTAGGTAATTGATAGTGGATGCTCCAGACATGTGACAGGGACAAAAGAAAATTTCAAATTTGTTAAGAAAATTGATGGAGGATTCGTTAGATTTGGATATAATGCCAAAGGCAAAGTGGTTGGAGTAAGCTCTATCACTATAAGTCCTACGTGCGACCTGATAGAAGTATACCTTGTGAATGACTTAAAACACAACTTGCTGAGTTTCAGTCAATTTTGTGATGCTGGTTTTGACATGCTTTTCAATTCTATCAAGTGCACCATCAACAATGCTTCCAAAAATATCACTCTTATTGGATCACGCAGAAAATATCTATGTTTTAAATAATGTTGATTTACCCACTCTAACCTGTCTTATAGATGTTTCAAATGATCTAGGTATTTGGCTTAGGAAATTGGGCCACGCCAGTATGCATTCAATTGAAAAACTTTCTAAACTTGATTTAGTTCTTGGTTTACCAAGATTAAAATTTTCAAACAACCCGTATGTGATGAATGTCAATTAGGAAAACAAACCAGATCCTCTTTTAAATCTAAAGACATTTCGAAACCTCTTGAACTCCTTCACATGGATTTGTTTGGTTCTACTAGAACTACAAGCATTGGTGATAAGAAATATGCATTTGTTATTATTGATGATTTCTCACGCTTCACTTAGCTTATATTTTTAGCTCACTAGGATGAAGCCTTCTCGAACTTTGAAATTTTCTGCAAAAAGGTTCAGCGAGAGAAAGGATACTTTATCTCCTCTATTCACAGTGATCATGAACGAGCATTTGAGAATAAATTCTTTGAAGAGTTTTGTAACCAACAAGGTTATACTCAAACGTTCTCCTCCCCTCGCACCCCTCAACATAATGGTGTTGTTGAGAGGAAGAATCATTCACTACAGGACACAACAAGGACCATGCTTATTGAACAAAATCTTCTCGATCATTTTTGGACCGAAGCGGTAAGTACTAGTCATATTCTTAATAGATGTATTATTCTACTGGTGTTGAAAAAGACTCCCTATGAACTTTGGAAGGGAAAGAAGCCAAATATCAGTTATTTTCACCTATTTGGGTGTGAATGTTTCATTCACAACAATGGTAAGAATAACCTGAGTAAGTTTGATCTCAGGAGTGATGAAGAAATCTTTCTTGGGTATGCTCCTCCAAGCAGGTCATTCAGAGTTTTTAATAAGAGTACATTATCTGTGGAAGAATATGTTCATGTTGTCTTTAATGACTCTAATTTCTCTCCAAGTATTATTGAGTATGATGTAGGGGAAAATGGTGGCACTAATTCACATACTATTGAGACATCAGTGGAACAGAATTCCTCTAACTCTGAGGAAGGAAGCACTGTTGATATAACCAAATCCTCTCCCTCAAAGAAATTGGACCAAGATGAAAAGGAAGCAATTCAGTCGACTAAGGTCTCGAAAATTCTCTGAGAATGGAGAAGTGAATTAAGCTACTCAAATAACTTCATTATTGGACACCCAAATGCTTAGCAACAAACAAGATCCTCTCTCAAAAATCAATCATCATTTGTTTTAGTATCTCAGCTTAAACCAAAAAGAATTGAAGAGGCTCTCATTGACGAATACTGGTTGAAGGCCATGCAAGATGAACTAGACCAGTTTGAAAGAAGTCAAGTGTGAACTCTAGTACCAAGGATGAAAAATTCTTCAGTGATCGATACAAAATGGATCTTTAAAAACAAACTAAATAAAGGTAAAGTAGTCAGAAACAAAGCAAGGTTAGTTTCACAAGTATATTTCCAACAGGAAAGTATTGATTACGATGAAACCTTTGCTCCCGTAGCCAGGTTGGAATCTATTCATATTTTATTAGCCTATGCTGCCTCCAAACGTTTTAAACTTTTTCAAATGGATGCTAAAAGTGCCTTCTTGAATGGCTTTATCAAAGAAGAAGTTTTTGTTAAACAACCTCCTGGTTTTGAAAATTCCTTTTGCCCCAACTATGTTTTCAAACTCTAAAACTCTTTATGGTTTAAAGAAAGCCCCAAAAGCTTGGTACAAACGAATAAGCTCTTTTCTCATTGAAAATGACTTTCGTTGAGGAAAAACTGATAACATCCTTTTTATTCAGCGATTTTCTGTAACTATTTTAATTATCCAGATCTATGTAGACGATAGTATTTTTGGTAGCTTTGACGCTTCCTTATGTAAGAATTTCACAAACTTAATGACAGGAGAATTTGAGATCAGTATGATGGGAGAACTAAATTTTTCCTTAGGACTTCAAATCCATCAGTCGACTGAAGGAACCTTCAGTAGTCAAACCAAGTATACCAAAGAGTTGATTAAAAAATTTGATTTGGAAAAATAAAAAGCTGCTGGAACCCCAATGAGTCAACAAATTGCTTGAAAAATGACTTAACTGGAAAGAGTGTTGATGAAAAATTCTATCGTGGAATGATTGGATCTCTGCTTTATCTTATTGCAAGTCGACCAGATATCATGTTCAGTGTCTACAAATGTGCCAAATTTCAGTCAACTCCTAAAGAGTCTCATCTAACTGCAGTAAAATGGATCATTCACTATCTCATTGAAACCCAAGACTTTGGTTTATGGTACCCTGATTCTAACAATTTTGGTATAATTGGTTACGCAGATGCAGATTTTGCAGGTGATAAATTTGACGGAAAAACCATAAGTGGATCTTTTCAGATTCTTGGAGATCCCCTTACTTCTTGGCAAAGCCAGAAGGAAAACTCTATAGCACTCTTTACTATAGAGGCAGAATATCTGGCTTTTGGAAGTTATGGCACTCAATTGTTATGGATGAAACATCAGTAATTAGATTATGATCTTAATTATGAAAGTATTCCCATTCTATGTGATAACACCAATGCCATTAGCCTTTCTAAATATACTGTGCATCATTCCAGGGATAAACATATAGATATTAAGCATCATTTTATTAGAGATTATTTTGAAAATGGAGATTTTTATTAGAATTTGTTAACTAAAAATCAATTGGCTGATATTTTTACTAAACCCCTTATGAAAAATTGTTTTTTCTTTTTAAGAAAATGTCTTGATGTTATTTCTTATTCCTAAATTATTATGTCAAATCTTTTTTTCCAAAATTAATTAAGTCGGTTCTTTTTTCTAGGTCATTATTACTGAGTCTGTTTGCATGCCATCTTTTCAATTTCTAGACCTTTCACATCCCCCTAAATCATCTCCTTTCTCTTATTTATTTCGGGACTTTAAGCATTCTCTTCATCTCTCTTTCTAATCCTTTGCTTTCCTCTCTACAATGGAGAAAACCCCTGTTAAGAGTGATCGTGTTCCAGCAAGAGGCTTCAAAATTTTTCCATCTCCTCCTCTCCTGTTGAAATCTCAAACTCTTCCTTTGAAGACTTCCATGAATCTTCATCCTCTCTTGTCAAGAAGCCTTCTTTTTCCTTCCCCAAAAAGGGAAATTTTGATTTATCTATCTCCTTTGACCTAGAAGATATGTATAGGTTCTAGAGTGTTTTTGAAAAGGAAAAGTTTCTCACCTTCAAGGATCGACCGTTTGCCTATGGCAAAGTCATCTGCCTTGAACAACTTGAAGACTCTCATTGCTTGGTAATCCATCTTTTCTCCGTTCAAAGTTTGGTAATCTCTTTCTACAGTGTGCTAATGAGGCTTTCGAGGAACCCATCAGAATGTTATACGCAAATATGAGAATAACCAAAGATTGTGGTGATCCTGAAACCCTTGTTTTGGGTACCAAAATTATTTTAAGAAAAACCCTTTTCGATAAATTTTTCAATACTCACTTCTCTGAAAACATTCCCTTCTTCTCTAGTTCTTAGACTGATGATTTTGAAGCTTCTCTTGATGAGACAAAGTTCTTTATCACCGAAGATGGTACAGATCTCTCTAATTTTGGTCCACCCAATATCTGTTTTGAAAATCGCATTATTACTCACATTGTTGCAACTACCCTGGCCCCTCACAAAGGTCTCTGAGCACCTTGTCAAACAAAATATTTTTGTTGTGTAGAAACTAAAGATAAATTGGCCCTAATGGTTCCTTGGTATATGTTTGAAAGCTATCAAGACCCCTATAGCAATGTCATCATACCCTATGGGATGTTTGTGAGTCGAATTATAAAGGCCATGGGTGTGGAAATTTCCAAGTTTCCTGTAAAGGAAATTTCTTCCATCCACAATGATCGAGTTTTTACAAGTACGTGCTACCTCTTCAATGATGGATGTTGGATCAAGAAGGCGAGCTATAAGCCCAAAGTCAAAACTGCTCCTATTAGAGGCTCAAGCAGTAACATTCGAGATGACGCTCAAAGTATTGCTTTCACTTATCTTTTGTCTGATGTCTAGGATATTAAACAGTCACTTGGTGCAGCGGTTGGTGACCTGCACAGGTGCAACGAATCCATGGCAATTCTAATATTTGACGTGGCTAATATGAAGAAGCAGCTGACTCATATTCAGCATGAAGGGGTGAAGTCCTTCAATAAGGTACTATAACAAGTAGACTCAACTACTGTTCAAGATAAAATCTCTGATAACGAGTTAGTGATTACTGTTCAGAATTCTTACTCCTCTCTGTCCACTCGATTTGACAAATCACATCATTCATTCTTTGAGAGTATCATCAATATGCTTGAATATTTTCTTGGTCGTGCATGAATCTCTCTGTTCTCTGTTGTTCTCTCTACCCCTGCATGGGCTTATCTTCTTTTGTTGTTTCCTTTGCCCTTTTTGTGATGAAGGGGGAGAACTATGTGTTCTTTTGGTTTGTGTCCTGTGGATGACCTCTATTAAATATTTTGGGTTTTGATGCTATAAATTACTATCTCTGTCTCTCTGTATGAAGTTATTAATGCTTTCCTGGTTTAAGGTTATTTTTGTTCAACTTGATATTTTCCTGTGCATAGTACACATTCTTTGCATTTATAGGTTTTTCAAAGTATTAAGATAGAATGCATCAAGTGAGGGGGAGGAAGCCTCAAGTGAGGGGAAGGAATCCACAAAATCCTTGATACAGGGAAGTGTCTCTAAGTCATATCCCTAAATTATGTTATCATAAAAAATGGAGAGATTGTTAAACTAATATGTTTCAATGATGACTAATTCAATTGTACAACTTGATGCAGGACAACTAATTAAGCAACTCAAGAAAATCACAAACCAAGCGAAATGCAGCGATACTTGTGGAAAGACAGCTAACTTGGCCAGCTGACTTGCCAGTGTAGACGGAACGAAATGAAGGAACTAACTATGGAAGGACTAGACACCTAGCAAAAGAAATCTTCAATCAAACGGACTCCATCAATATTTATTGAAGGAAAATCAACAGCTATCAAGACGAAGGACAAATCCCAATCTCTCTTGGAAGGAAGAAATCTGCTGCCAAATCAAAAAACAAGATATACGGAAGACACCAGCAGCTTCCAGAAGGATAAAATCTCTGAAAGGAATAAATTAACCCCAAATCAATCAAGAAATCAATATTTTCTCAAATCACATCAAGGAAAATTGATTGGGAAAAATCACTTGGGTTATTCCTTAATGAGATGTCAATCAAGATCAAAGGAATTGATCTTGCCATCTTCTCAAAGCATATTACTGATTCTTTAAAAAGGGAATCAAAATACTCCATAAGGCCTGTACATCTTCACTCGATCAATCTAACTATTCTAGCCTTATTCAATCATTGTAATCTGAAAAGAATTACTAGTGAAATCACAAGATAGAAAAAAGTTAGATAGATATATAGGTAGAGACTATATCAAGGATTCACCATTTGTCAGAATTATTGCTGAACTCTTTCCTGTAACTGCAACTTCATTATAAGATCTAAGGGAAACCCTTGAAACACGAGGGGACTAGACTAGGCACCACAATGGTGGTCCGAACCAGGATAAATATTCGTGTTATTTACTTTGACGCTCTGAAGTTAATTTGTTTTTCACTAACATTTTCTACAGGAAATCAGCCGACTGATACATTCTGATAGTTGACTAATTGCCCTAAGTTCTTTAAATTTTAAATTAACCCTCCCCCCTTTTTAATCATCACGGTCTATTGTTAAACTCTCTATTTCTAACTCAAAACAAACACAACAAACTCCTCCCATTGAGATTTCATACCTTACATCTAACAATTCATATAATATAGCTATGATACATTTCAACAGAATAAGTAAAACTTGAACTCATGGTTTTCAATGATTTTCCCATGAGTTCGTATAATAATTACGTCTAGAGTCTGTCTTTCTTTTTCATAAACAACAGGAGGGTGGAGGGGGTAGAAACATACCTCAACCTTCCTAGAAATTCTGACATTAACTTATGTACTTCAATACTTTTGGGGCTTACTTCGAGACTAATCCTTGAGAAAAGAAGAAAACGAGCTTGAGAACAACATCACCAAAATAAGGGCGGATTAAAGAGCTTTGCTCTAGGGGCTGCCCCAAGCTCTTCAAAGTGTAACCATAAGTTTTTCACTCTCTAACAAGTTAAAATCATGTGTAATACATATAAAACATTTATCTTAAAGCTTGAGAATTCATAGGAAAAACTCAAGAACCCTAAAGGGTTATTAGGTTGCTATGAGAGAGCGTAAGGGAGAGAGATTTTATTTTGTCTTAGTGACTTCAAATATAGATGTGTGTTATTTCAGTTCATG
>JACEIK010001100.1:214706-265064 GCA_018107945.1 Datura stramonium
ATATGAAAATATATATGTAACTTGAAATAGTTTTCGCAATATTATGATAATTAATTATTTTATAAATATAAATGCAAGTCGAATATTTGCGTAAAATAAGTAAATAAATAAATATATATATAAGCAGCATATTAAGGCGTAGGGAGGCCAAAATTGGGTGTCAACAACTGCCCCTTCTTTGCTCGGAATGAAGAATGAATTGTTGAGCAAAGAACGTTGACCTACTGGCCGATTTTGTCCGACCGAAGGAAAAATTTTCAGTGGGGACAAATAAAAGGAAATAAAGTCATGAAGATATCATGGCCGAGACTTCAGTTTCAAGTCGCCTACATATCTCGGGTTTAACGAGAATCAGGCCGTGTGTAGTTCTAGATTTAGGGACGAACGAGATCCCTACAACACGAGGCTTGAATAAGGATGGGTAGCACGAATCGTTATGATTTAGGATACATTACAAAAATAAGCAGGTGAGAATACAGTTCAAAAGAAGAAAGTAGGGAAGCATTATCATTCATAACTTGTTATTCTTTCGACGCTTGCGTAAATAACTAAAGCATGTGCACCAAATACTTCATAAAATAAATAGATGCAAAAAAAATAATAAATTTAAACATGATGCAAGTTCCCTTTAGACAATGAAAGTTTGTTTAGAGATAACGGATGATGTCTCTAAACCATGATGTCTTGGGCCATGATACGCAAAATAAATCCTTAGACCATGAAAAATGACGCCTTAGGAGCATGATAAGCAGAAGATAAATTCTCTAGGCCATGAAAAATGACGCCTTTAGACTATGACGCCTTAGGAGCATGATAAGCAGAAAATAAATTCCTTAGGCCATGAAATGTTGTCTGCAGGCCATGAAAATGAGGCCTTTAGACTATGACGCCTTAGGAGCATGATGAACTGGAAAGTAAATCCTCAGGCTATGACATGATGTCCACAGGCCATGAAAATGACGCCTTTAGACTATGAAGCCTTAGAAGCATGATGAACTGGAAAGTAAATCCTCAGGCTATGACATGATGTCCACAGGCCATGAAACGATGTCTTTAGACTATGACGCCTTCGGATGAGTGGAAAAAATGTTAATTCAAAGAAAGTAAAATTATTCGAGAGCCTCAATAATTCAATCGAGAGCTCTGGTTTATTCGGGCTCAATGCAAATAAGTCATGGGGCTCAGAATGCAACAACGGGCTCGAAATGTGAATAACGGGCTCAAATGCATAAACAGGCTTAAGATGCAAATAACGGGCTCGAAATGCATAAACGGGCTTAAGATGCAAATAACGGGCTCGAAATGCATAAACGGGCTTAACGGGCTCAAATGCTAGTGCGGGCTCAATTGTATATTAAAAATGCGTATATCACGTGCATCACGAGCTCAATATGCTATATGATGTAGAGCATTGCATGTTTTGGGAGAAGAGTCTAGCAACGAGCGGGCTAAGGGTCGACAACCCTATGCCCCAGAACTACGTGCCAACGTAGGTTGATTATATTATATTTGGGACCTCCCTTGTGAGCTATCCCCGACCTTAATGACCCATGAGCTTGATATCGATATCATGGTAGCATCCTTAGCCCTAGCAAGATTTTGGACGGTTCTGCCCACTTGAGTGTAATAGTCGGGACCACATAAGCTCTATCGTGGTATGTCGGTTAAGTGATGAGTCTCCCACTGTCTATATCATTCGAATTCGCATATCCATTACTCATAATCATTATCTTATGCATACATGTTCAAAAATCAAGGTTTGACTCATTTTTCAGTTTTGATATAAATGTTACGTTTTAGCTTTGAGTCATTCGAGTCTGTTATGATGTTCTAAAGCTATGCATGGACACGTTATGATAAGAGTATGATTTCAGAGTGGATGCATGTAGTCTCCTACTTACTTTTGAAATCTTATGATATGTATGAATGATTTTAAAGGAAATGATTTATTTTATTTTATGCGGTTTTACTTACCTTACATACTCAGTACATTCCACGTACTGACCGCATACTTTCTATGCTGCATTATTTCATGATGCAGGATCCAGTCCTCAGGTTCAGCTCCGTTCGTAGTCGCTTATCAGAGTCAGTACCTGTTTGGTTGGTGAGTCCTCATCTTTGAGGACTAGACTTTCAGTTATCTTGATTGTATTTTTAGTTTCAGTATTGTTGAGCTAGTTGGGGGTATTGTCCCATCAGCTCGTCCAGATTAGAGGCTTATCAGACTTAGACATGTATTCTGCTTCATATGTTCATTCTGTTGTTATGTTAAGTTAGTCTTCCGCTGAATTTATGATTGTGTTTCTTCATGTTTATTGAATGAGTTAGTGTATGCTTATGCTATGTGTTGACTTAGGGTCTCTCGGGGTCCCTTGTCCCGTGTCTACGCTCCGAGCCTCCTTTCGGATCGTGACAGACAAGGGTCAAAATAGGTTCATTATAAAAAATGAGTAAGGTAATTGGTTAATCAAATAAAAATGGTCCATTTAAGGCTCAAAATCCCATCAAGGGAATCATAACATTTTAGTAGGGAAATTTAAGCTAAAATGGGCTAAACAAAAATGGTCTATGATCCTTTTCCAACCAACCATCCTAAAATCTATGTAAAGACTATCCGGGCAAGTTCTAGATCCTCTATACAGTATTGAACTAAGTATTGATCCTCACTCACTCATGGTACATATTTTGCTTTCTTTCTACCTCCGGTTCATACATGGCTAATTGTAACTACTCATGCTAATATACTAAATGACACAAAAAGATCCACAAAAATAATGCTTTGCAGTCAAGAAGTACACAACTAACATCCAAAAAATTTTAAACAGGGTCATTTTTTTAAAACTTCAAAACTAGTGCATTTCATTGGCTAAGTAATCCTAAGCTACTTTCTATTTAAATAAAAATATCCTAAACATGCCGATTCTGCTAGATATCACGCCCGAGGAAAAAGAAACACAGGAAGAAAACCCTTGGACGAATCAAAAATTCCCCAAAAATGACAAGTACACCCCCTCCCCTTTTGAAAAGCATGTTTTGTCCCCAAAGAGTAAAATATAAAAATACAAGGGAAAGAGACATGACTGTGGCTACTCATACTTCACCTTCCATGGGTTGCCTCCCATGCAATGCCTGATTTAATATCGCGTTATGAAGTAACTTCCATTATTTTTTAGGCGTCATCAAGGTACACCGCCTCAATTCCTCTTATCTCCTTAGTGTCTCCCATATAAAGCTTTATCCTTTGCCCATTCACCTTGAACCTTTTACCATATTTATTTTCAAGCTCCACTGCACCATATAGGGACACATTCACCACCCTATATGGTCCCATCCACCTAGATTTCAATTTTTTGGGATGCAAACGAAGCCTTGAATTGAACAATAAGACCAAATCACCAGCATTGAACTTCTTCTTTGCAATCTTCCTGTCATGATAGATTTTCATTCTTTCTTTATAAATGGCCGCACTTTCATAAGCTCGAAGTCAAAATTCATCTAACTCATTGAGCTAGTCGACTCTCAACTTGGCTGCTTCATTCCAATATAAGTTCATCTTTTTCAGAGCCCATAATGCCTTATGCTCTAACTCTACAAGCAAATGACATGAATTGCCATAGACCAACTGATATGGAGATGAGCCAATAGGGGTCTTATAAGTTGTTCGATATGCCCACTACGCATCATCGAGCTTCCCAAACCAATCTGTCTAGTTGGTATTCACTGTTTTGGCCAGAATAGCCTTTATCTCCCTGTTAGAAACTTTCACCTACCCACTTGATTGAGGATGGTAAGGTGTTGCCACCTTATGCTTCACGCCATATATTTTTTTCCAGCAGAGTTCTAATGAGACTGTTACAAAGGTGTGATTCACCATCACTGATGATTGCTCTGGGAGTACCAAACCTAGTGAATATGTGCTTCCGCAGAAATATTGTGACACTTTTTCCTTCATTGTTAGGTAGTGCAATATCATCTACCCATTTGATGTCATAGTCCACCGCCATCAAGATGTATTCCATCCCATATGAGCTAACGAGTGGGCCCGTGAAGTCAATACCCCATACATTGCATAACTCAACTTCCAAGATATGGGTTAATGGTAACTCATGCTTGCAAGTGATGCCACCTTGTCTTTGGCACTAATCACATGCCTTGGCATAATCATAAGCATCTTGGTGAATAGAGGGCCAGTAATAACCACACTGCAGAATCTTGTGCGCAGTTCGGATACCACTATGATGACACCTAATTGGGGACGAGTGGCAAGCCTCTAGAATGCTCAATATCTCTACCTCTAGAACACACCTCCGAATTAACCCATCTGTACAAATGCAGAATAAGTATGGTTCATCCCAATAGTACCTTCGAGCATAAAAAAAGAACTTCTTTCTTTGTTGGGGTGTCATATCTACTAGGATCATGTCATGGACCAAATAATATACATAGTCAGCGAACCAAGGGATCAGGTCTTGCAATGCAGCTAATAGATATTCATCTGGGAAAGCATCATCGATATCAATCTCCTTTTTTTCTCTAGCCTCAGATTCCAGTCTAGACAAGTGATCGGCTACCTAATTTACTGTTCCTTTTCAGTCTTTTACCTCAAACTCGAATTCTTGGAGCAATAACACCCATTTGATCAACCTGGGTTTAGCATCCTTTTTAGACATCAACTACCTTAAAGCAGCATGGTCTGTACAGATAATTACCTTAGTTCCAAGCAAGTATGCTCGAAACTTTTCAAATGCAAAGAACACTGCTAGCAGCTCCTATTTAGTGACAGTGTAGTTCTTTTGGGCTGTGTTGAGTGTTTTACTAGAATAATAGATAGGGTGAAAAATCCTCGCTCTCTATTGGACCAAGATCGCACCAAGGGCCACCCTACTAGAATCACACATTACTTCAAATGGAAGACACCAATCTGGAGCTATAATAATAGGAGAAGTGGTGAGTTTATCCTTTAGGCACTCAAAGGTCTTTAGACGTGCCTCATCAAATACAAACTTCACCTCCTTCTCGAGCAGTTTTCACAATGGTTGTGCAATCTTTGAAAAGTCCTTGATGAACCTCCTATAGAATCTTGCATGCCCTAAAAAGCTTTTGACCCTTTTTACAGAAATAGGTGGTGGCAACCTTGCTATTACTTCAATTTTTGCCTTGTCCACCTCTATCTCCTTTCCAAAGATTTTGTGACCCAGCACTATTCCTTCTTTGACCATAAAGTGGCATTTCTCCCAATTTAGGACCATATTAGTTTCTTCGCATTTGTTCAACACTTTGCCCAAGTGCTTGAGGCAAGATTCTAATGATTCACCCACAACTGAGAAGTCATCTGTAAATACCTCGATGGTATCCTCTACCATATCTGAAAATATCGACATCATACAACACTGGAATATGGCTAGTGCATTGCACAACCCAAAGGGCATTCTTCTGAAAGCAAACATTCCATATGGGCAAGTGAAGGTGGTCTTCTCTTGGTCTTTCGGGGCTATAGAGATCTGATTGTACCCCGAATAACCATCAAGAGAATAGCACCAACCTCTACCTGCCAACTTGTCAAGCATCTGATCCATGAATGACATTGGAAAATGGTCCTTCTAGGTCCAGTGGTTGAGATTTTGGTAATCCATACATACACGCCAACCTGTAACTAGTCTTGTCGGTATTAGCTCATTTTTCTCATTGGGTACCACTATGATCCTACCTTTCTTTCGCACATATTGTATTGGACATACCCACTTGCTATCCGCAATCGGGTAAACTACACCAACATCTAGGCACTTGATAATCTCCTTCTTCACTACTTCTTGCATAGGCGGGTTTATTCATCGTTGATTCTCTATGCTCGGTACACAATTTGGCTCGAGCTATATTTTATGAGTGCATATGCTTGGAGGAATCCCGATGATGTCAGCTATGGTCCATCCGATTGCCTTTTTTTGCCTTTTCAATACTATGACCAAAGATTCTACTTGCCAGTCTGTCAAGTCGGCTGCAATAATTATTGGAAAAGTATTGTTTTCCCCCAAGAATGCATATTTGAGGTGGGGAGGTAATGCCTTAAGTTCCAGAACTGGTGGTACCTCCAATAATGGCTTTGCTGGCAGAGTTACACAGTTCTTCAACTCAAGGTCTAACTTCTTGGGTCTAAAGTTATAGGCGTGATATTACTCGTGAGCCCTATCGGGCTGGGGAAACACTCTCTAGTGAGGCCCCAAACATAAATATATACCTACGATGGCACATAGTTCTGAGACTTGGGTGTGCTGTACTCTGGCCTACTCAGTGCTAGATACTACTCCCAAAACATGCACATTGCTCATAGTCATAGTCATAAAACATAATTTTACATGGGCTAGTTAGAAACATGAAAATCATAATATACTTGTCATACGTTAACTAGCCATGGAAACAATGTCGCTAAGTCGTCCATGATACATGAATTTGAGATTCATGAAAATCATACATAATTGAGTGTACTAGATAATAAACTATTGGTTCTAAGCCATCTCTGACGATTAATCAACAATTCGAAGTTCTTTTCTTGTGTATTCTTGATAAACCAGCGTTTATATATAGATGTAGGAGGATCTGTTTGGGAATTAAGAAGTCCCTTTGACATCTCTTCATATGCAAATAATTCTCGATATGAAAACATAGAGCTAGGGGGACGATGAGGCTTAGTTCAACTAGTCCTAGATAGATCACATATCATTAGAAAGGCAGGTATTTCATTAGATAAGGGCATCCCAGTAGCTAAGTCAGTAAGAATGAAAATCATCATAACTTGAAAATCATAGATTCAGGAGAGATATTTGTATAAAACATGCATTCGTAATCATAAAACGTAGATTGAATCATAAGAGAATTGAATTCATAGAAGATCATGAGAGTTTTCATCAAAATTGGATCTAAACCTAGAATTTCATAAAATCATGATTGGAGACTTGATTCATGAAATCAAGTTGAAATTGAGCATGAGAGTGGAAGGAATCCTCCATTCACGAACCTACATACCTGAGCTTGATGAATCCTTAACTTGATTTGAACACTCAAGAGAAATTAAGAAGATGATGATGAAGAACCCTAGCCTTCCTTGAGAGAGAAATTCCAAGTTATGGTGTTTTGAAGAGAGTGAGGGCTTAGGCTAAGTATAACCCCTTAACAAGCCCTTTATAAAGCTTAAAACAACTTCACTTAGGATTTATCATGGTTTGTGATCACTTGATGTGCATCACTGATTTGGTTTAGATGGAGAAGGGTCAAAAGCTGTTTGTGTTCATAGTGCAAGTTTTGATTGGTGTTGGCTATAGTGTCCTAGGTTTATTTTATAGTTAAGCGTCATTTTTAGTTTTTGTTTTCTTTGCAGGAGGACATGCAAAAGTATTAAGTTGAGGGTGTTGATGTGATGTAATTTTACAGTACTTTCGACGCTTAAAACTAGAAAAATAGCATGGACTTAGGTGTGTTTATATGGAAATGAGGTGTTTTTACTTTGTTTTCAGGAAAAATAGGTGTTGGAGAAAAAACGTGCAAAAGTTATAGAAAAGTAACGAAAAGTAGCCAAGTACTGATCTCAGTACGAGCCATACCAAGATTGTACGAGCCGTACTGAGACTTGTGGAAAAGCTCAGAAGAATGGTACAAGGCAAAGGAAGGTACCACTCTCAATACGAGCTGTACCATCTTGGTACAAGCCGTAACTTGAGTCGTAGAATACTTCAGAGAAATTTTCACAATTGAAGTCTCTTGATACTAGCACCTATGGATCGTAGCACGACCCATACAATCCTATTACGGGTCTTGATGAGTCGTAGGATATGTCGGCGCCAGATTTGGTTATTTCCCTATTAACTTAGAAAAAGGATTTTATTATCTGTATAAATACCTTTTTAGTTTAGAATAGGTGGGAGAAGGTCAGAATTTGTTGCTTGTCAATTATTATTAAGGTTGTAATTAGTTTTTAACAATATTGGGGATCAATTCTTGAGATCATAACTTAGATTTCTCAATTGTTCTTGAATTTTTTCATCTATTTTCTTGCAATATTCAAAGAAGATTTTCTTCCAATCATCGTTGTAAGTATTTAATTATGTGTTTGTATATGAATACTACTCATAATTTTACAATCATGAGAGGATAAAACCTCCACAACTAGGGTTGTGGGAACCATGGTGGACTAACAAACTAGGGTTACACAAAGTGATTCGAAACCAATGCTATATGCTTGTATTATATTCTCTTCATCTTGAATGTTTCTTAACGAAGCTCAACATTAAGACTTGCCCGAATTCTTTACTTGCTTGAACCTAGAGAGGTAGAGATTAGAAAAAGAGAGTTACAACAAAGCCTTGATTTTTAAGATCATTGTATAACTTGAGCTGCGGTTGCAAGATAGTTAATTTGGAACAAATTGATAACAGTTAAATTGAAATCGCTCATGAGACCTAACCCAGTGATTGAGTATATTCATCCAATAGGAACGAACCAATCATTTGGAGGAACCCTAGTTATCAGTTCTATAAATAAGCATTGGGATCAATCACGAGTGTAAATCCGAAGCAGTTATGAACCCATGGGAAACGCTTACCCTAGTTAATTGCAAATCTTGATAAACAACAATTGATTTTTACACTTGTTTTACAATTGTCTTTCTATAAACCGCCCAATTTGGAGATAACATACCAACAAGCTTAAATACCAACATTAGTCTATTTCTTACCATATTCGCTGTGGGTTCGATCTTAACCTCTTTGTTGGGTTCTTCATTGAAAACGTCCCCTTCATACTTTGTCAGGAGTGTGAGTTTCAACATTATAAATGATGAAGCTGGCAAGGAGGTCCCAATTGCTAAAGGCCCGGTGCCTAAGGGTCCACCTCCCTACTCTCAACGGCTGATGAAAAAGAAAGAAGACAACTAGTTCAAAGAGTTTGTTGATATGTTTAGCAAGCTATCTATAAATATTCCGTTGGTGGATGCTTTGTTATAAATGCCCAGTTATGCAAAATTCATGAAGGAGCTATTGAAAAAGAAGAGGGTAATTGATGTGGGAATAGTGGAGGTGTCACACCATTATAGTGTGGTCATGGCTAGTAATTTAGCTGCAAAAAGAGATGATCAAGGGGCTTTCACAATCCCTTGCACCATTGGGGTGTACTTGTTCAACAAAGCTCTATGTGACTTGCAGGAAAGTATCAAGTTGATGCCCCTCTTCAAGAAATTAGGGTTAGGAGGTCCCAAGCCTACCCCTATGTGGTTGCTTATGGCTGATTGATCCATCAAAAATTCAGCGGAAATTCTCTTTGATGTTCTAGTGAAAATGAAACATTCATACTCCCAGTGATTTCGTAGTGTTGGATTGTGATGTACACCTCGAGGTGCCTATCATCTTCGAGCCCCCATTCTTGGCCACTAGACGTGCTCTAGTTGATGTGAAATTAGGTGAACTCAAGTTCCGAATTGGCAATGATGAGGTCAACTTCAATATGTGCAAGTCCAAAAATCCCCTAGATGAGTGCAAGATTGTGGCTGTGATAAATGGAAGGGACAAGTTGGTGGAGGTTCCTTATGAGGAGGTTGAGCCTTCGGACTAATGTTGAGAAGTGAGGTGATATCGTCGAGCTGCAACGTTAAATCAAGCCCTTTCGGGAGGCAACCCAAGTGTCTTTAAATGTCTTTCTACTTCACCTTTTTGTTTTTTTTGTTGTTGTAGGATGTTGGATTGTCGAAAAAGTTGAAGGAAGCAGAGGGAGCATTGCACTGGACCTACAAAATGTAGGTCACATTATGCAGCGTGCAGGTGTAGTGCAAGTCTAGTCTAGAAGGCCGGGGAAAAGAAGTTGAGAAATGACTTGCTCGTGCCTCACCTATGACACACAGTCATGGATCTACGACACACAGGTGTAGCACAGGTCATAGGCAGAATACCTAGGAGTAAGATATTCAAAGGCAAGGAATTGTGCCTCATTTGTGAAACGCATACATGGATCTACTACTCGCAGGTGTAACATACATCCAAGGAAGAAGACTGGCAACTTTGAGAGGCATATGCTCAGACATGCATGTCGTAGATCTAGATCTACAGTCGCATGTGCAAGAACAGATGTAGGTCAAAGAATGTTAAAAGTTTTACCAACCCATTTGACTGACCCGACCCGACTTGATCTACAACTTTCAAGCTTCTTCTCCACTTCCTAAAACCATAATTTTCAGCACCACAACTCCTATTTTCACCATCTATTAACTCCTAAATATTCCCCATTTACTCCACACAACCCTTGCCTTCCTTCACTATAAATTTTATCATTTCCATCTCTTTTTCCATCACAAAACTCACCAAACTAGTGCAATTGAGCTAGGGTCGGCCACCATTACCCTTTTTGTGAAAAGCTTAAAGTTTCAACTCCCTATTTTTACTCACTCTACTTTGGTATGGTTATTGTTTTAACTCCCATTTATTTATTATTGATGATATGTTGTAGAACAAACATGATAGTTTTTATTTCCCCATTATCCATTCTTCCCCCATTTGTATCAAAATGCTTCTTGAAATTAATTTTGGTGGGTATATGTGGGTTTCTTTGAAAGTAGAATATGTATGGGGAATTCTTGTTTCATGTGCCCTTGTTTGCTTAAATATGATGATTTATGCCATGAAAATATAGTTGAGGGTGAAATCTGAGTAATCCATTTATTGGTGATGATTGAATTTCTCGATGATGGATTAGGTGGTGTGTATCTTAAGGAAAAATCATCATTACTACTTGATTTTTGGTAATATTGGTGAATTTAAAATGGAATTGGTCTTGCTTCTTAATTTTGATAAAATAAGGTCATTCCTAGTGAGTGTGTTGGGTTGTTGTGAATATTCATGTGAATGATGGTAGTAAATATGGTGACTTGACATTTCCTGATGATAGATAGGGTAACGTCCTTCTTAATGAAAGTCATTAGTGGTCTTAACGGTCAATTTGATGTTGAAATTATTAGTATGTCTTTCAAGAAAGTCTGAGTACCCATTAGATTTTAAAATTATTTGAACTTGCTTCAAAATTGAGTTGAAAACATGTGAGTGAAAGTTGAGGCACGACCAATCAACTGAGTGCAACAGATATTGCTCTACGAAATGCAGGTAGGAGTAATAGGCTACAGGCTCACTGCCTCACACCTGCATTCCACCTTGTGCCGTAGATCTCCATATGTGAAACACAGATGTAACACAGGTGCCTCCACTCAGGTCCTAGTGTTCTGCTCTGTATCCACGCCTCATCTGCGCGTCGCTGATATGCACCTGTGAAACATAGGTAAAGCGCAAATAATAACAGTTAAATGTTGCTGCTTCATCTTGTTGGCAATACAATTCTTTTTCTTTTCTTAGCCTAGTGTAGATGTTCTATTTTATTTTCTATTAGAAAAATACAGAAAGAGTATGGTTTTTGTTTTGTGTTACTCACATTCTTTTGTAGGAAAATGTCTTCATCTAGGCATCAGGATAAAGGAAAAGCTCCTATGGGGGTGGGCACACCCCAGGAGTCTGATGTAGATAAGGACATAAGGATCACACAACTACGATTTAGTCTTGAAGAAATGTAGTCTTACTATCTCTCATTTAGGGAGAAGAAGTCAATTATGGAAGAGGCCAGATTTGATGTCGCCTCTTTCAATGTCGATTTCCCAAACATTGAAAAGCAATTCCAGATATAGGATTTGGAGCCTTTCACTAAAACCCTGGACCCCTACTTTCCAGAGTTGGTGCGAGAGTTTTATGCCTCTTATAGGGCTCGACAGAACCTTATGAAGCACAAGGGAAGAGGTGACAAGATGCCTTGTTTATCAGCTGTGCTAGTGCGAGGCAAAGAGGTAGACATCACCCCTGAAGTAATCAACTCCATTTATTGGGTGGATCAAATATGTTCTGGCTCATGGTTTACAAGCCAGAGGACAATGAGAGATGATCAACATGCATGGGTGCCAGGTATTATTGCTTAGGGCCAGCCTCTTTGGGCGGTTATGAAGGGAGATATTCATCACCAAGATCTTAAATATAAAGCTAGAATGTGGTTTGACCTAGTCTGTGCCCATCTTATTCCCTCTAAGAACACCATACATGTCCCTGTTGAAGTGGCCATTCTCATAGCATGCATCATGACCAACATCCATATTAATATGGGGGAAATCATAGCTAAATAGTTCAAGAAGAAGGCCCAATAGCAGGTTTCTTCTGTCATTCCCAATCCTTATTAGCTTGTTGTGTCTCAGGGCCGGCTGCCCTTTTTTCAAACTGCTGGACAAAACGTTGCGACCACAGGGAGTATTTGATTTGGCCACAATGAGGGACAAAGACACTCCGACTTTTAAAAAAGATGAAGTTGACTTCAGGACCGAGTGCCTCTCCACTCCACGAAGTGTCAGGAGATACCCTGTGTCACCTTTACCCAATAAACTTGTCTCTCCATCGATGAGTGACCTTCTCAAGTCGGCACGCATGGCACGTGAACGTAATACTCAATTAGTCAAGCTATCAAAGACCATTCCTCCCATAATACAACATGCCATCAATACAACTATGAAGCTATTGGTTGAAAAGTTGAGTAACCTTTGTGGCCGGGTAGAGATGCTTGAAAATGAGGTGAATGCTTTGGGGATAGAGATAGATAAGAAATGGATTTACCCATTGATATAGACTTAAACATTCTAATAGTGGTTTCAGACCCACCTATTGCGGATAGAAGTCCCCTAGATAATTGGTGGGTTGGGGATAGTCTGTCAGGCGATGCCACAACTGAGGTACCTCAAGAGGTCGAGCAGCCTCCCGACGAGGTTATTCATAACCAGGACACTACTCACCAAGTTAACCTATATTGGGTACCTCCGATTAATACTTATCGCTAGGCTAGGACCCTGCCAGATAGATGGGTGCTTGCTTCACCACACCTCTTTCTTACACTCCCACCATAACCCTTGATGCTTTCCATTGATGACATTGCATCGAGGCATTTCTAATGATGAGGCCATTTAACACTTTCATGTGTACAAGGAGTCCTCTTACCTTATTTAGTTATTGGTATGCCTTGAGGATAATGCATTGCTTTTGTTGGGGGGTGGATGCCCTTGCGGGGCATGTGATGTAAATGATTTGATCAAGTTAAATGGATGCCCTTGCCGGGCTTGTTTTATATTGATTTTAAATTTTGACCTTGCTGGGCGTTAAATTGTTCTTGTGATAATGATGTGAGTTGCTATTGTTGAGTTGGTATTACATGCCAATTGTTATACTACCCATGCATAACAATCACCTTTGTAGATAGCAGATAGTAAATAAATTTCGAAGGCCTTCCTTGAACATAGATCCTAGACAACCAATTTTGGAGCCTTAAGTCTTTTTCTTGGACACCACTTACAAGCCTTAAATCCTTTTTGAATCCTCTACTTTGGCACCCATTCCTCTCTAATTGCTAGTGATAAAAGAAAAAATAGGGGCTTGAAGCCCAAGATTGGGGGAAAAATGAAAAAAATGAAATTTGATATAGGCAAAAGCCTAAGTTTGGGGGTCTGCATAAAAGGGAAAAAGAGAATGAGCTTCAATGTGAGGTAGCACCAATTGCTTAACGTAAAAACAAAATGGAGGGTCGAAACATCCTTTGATCAAAAGAAAGAAGACAAGAATAGAGTGGTGCTATATCTTGTATAGAGAAGGCTTGATGTAGAAATCAAAGGTTTTACAAGGGTGGCTCTTTGGAAAATTTGGATTGTGAAAAAGAGAGAGATAAGGTGGAGTTGACTCTCTATGTATGAGTGGGATGCTTGAATGGTGTCATATAGGCATTAGGGAGGTTCTAGTCACTTGAACTAAATGTTGTCCTACCCTTAATCCTAGCCTACAATATGACCCGTAAGTCTTTAAGGATTTCAAATTTGGCGACTCTACATTAGTGGCGAGTTACATGAATGAAAAGCCTATGGTTTGATGTATATACACTTGAATGTATTTGAGAGAGATAACATTTTTGCATTATCTTATGATCCCTATTTTTGTGAATTGCATGATTGCGAATGGGATTCTCTCTTCTGGTGAGTGGCATTACATCCTTAGAGTGAATGCTAAAATTGTGATTTCAATAGAGAAGTATGAATGTGACAAGTTCTACAGTGAACTTTTAGGAAAACCTTGAATGTTGATTCTCAATGACTTGAGGTGCTTATTGATCTTGATTTGAGTGAAAATGTCCCCTATTTTGAATTGAAAGAATGATGGTGATAGGGCCAAGTACTTGTGGTGGTGCCAATTGAAGTTTGTGCATTTGTTTGAGTCTTTTAAATTTTTTTTTGAGTATGTGTGTGATTTTGGGGTTGTCTTGGGTCTTAATGGTCTTATGTGTAGCTCTCATGATGTGATATGCTTAAGTCAATTCTACTTGCGAGTGAATCCTTCAATTGAGGACAAGCAATAGTTCAAGTTTAGGGGTTTGTTGAGTTAGTAATTTACCAACTCATTTGGCTTTTTTAGGATGAGATATTGCCTTATTTTCACTCAATTTAGGTAGGTTTTATGCCTTTTCTCTTCTTTTGTTCAAGCATTTCACTTAGACAAAGAAAATAGAAGAATTGACTTGAAAGAAATCTGTTGGAAGAAAAAGAACATGCGTGGCGCATATGGGCACCTTAGAAACACAGGTGCCAAGCAGATGAATATGGAGATTGGGATGAATTAGACCTGCGAGCCACAGATTGGCATCTGCAAAATATAGGTGCCACAACAGATGACATGCAGATGGAATTGGTTAGGCTTGAACAAGAACCTGCAAGCTGCAGATTCGCAACTGCAAAATGAGGTGCCACGCAAGTAACCCACGTCATTTGCTTAAGAGTAGAATCATCCAGAATGATGACAAGTGTACCTGAGAAGCTTCTAAGGGCATTTTTGGGAGCTGTGCAAAAAGGAATTTCAACGATTTAACCCAAAATTGTATATATAATGAATTATTATGAAATAACATCGAATAGAGAGTACATCATAGAGATATTTAAAGTACATTTTTTCTTTCTTCTTCATTGGGAAAACCACCATTATTGCAGACCTTGATCTTGAATTAAGATTAGATTACTTAATATGATGAGTTTAGAGAAATTTTTTATGGGTATAATTTCTCTCTTTGGTTTTGGGTAGCTAAATTTCTTACTGGGTATGTGTGTGCATGTTGGGTGTCTAGATTTTAGTGGTGTTGATTATTTTTTCTTAAAATTGATTAGAAAACATGCATCTATTGTTTTCTTCAAGTTTTGATTCAACAATTAATGGTTGAAAAATATTGATTTAGCTTTCTAATCTTACTTTTGCTTGAATGAGGAAAGTAAGATTGGGTAAGGATTCAATAGTGAGGAATTGGAGTGTGAATATATGGGGTGGATCTAGAGATAGTCAAAAACCAAATTCATACTCTATTAAAGGATTAGATCTAGAAATAGTCTAACCCTTCATCAAGCTTATTCGTTGTTTTGGTAATTTACCCACTCATTAGACTTCTAAACATGAGCTTTTGCTTTGTTTTAACTCAGCTAGGAAGGATTTACGCCTTTTCACTATGATTTTGCAGATATTAGGCTCAAACAAAGAAAACAAAAAAATTAAACGAAGAGCAAGTGCTGCAAAAGGGAGACCTGCGTTTCGCAGGTTGGACAACGGAAAAAAGCAGGTGAGACACCAAAGTGAACTGCCCTTAATCTAGACGAAAGCCGCGGAATGCAGTTAGGCACTTGCGAAATGAAGGAGCTGAATTGGAATAGCTACCATGACCTGTGAAGAACCCGTGTTTCACGTATTTCGTAGGTGCAGCGCAAGTGACTCCATACTGAAAAGGGAAAAGCTATCCAGATCTGTGTAATACCTCAAAAGTTCCTAAGACTAGAATTGGGAATTGGAATGAGAAGCAGTAAAAATTGAATTTTTTTACCTCAAGTTGATGGGGATACGAGTCGTAGGAAGGACCCACGACCTGTTGGAACCACCTGTGGTTAGCAATTATGAGGGAAGGAGTTGGAACAACGAGCCTCGTAACGACCTATTGGAAGAAGGTACGACTCGTAGGTAGGAGTCGTGGGTTGGTTCTGGAATAGTCAGGAATGGATAGTATAGGTTGTGGTATGACTTATTGTGGGAGAAAACAAGTCGTTTTAAGTGCCCATGGGAAGAGCAGGGAAAATTCCCCAGACAAGTAACATATGGAATCCACTACTCGTAGGATGAAGTTACGAGTTGTGGTGTGTCTTGTGGGAAGTTGAAATGCAGCTTCATCAAAGAAAGTAACAGGAGATACAATGGATCGTTGTTGGATGTAACGACTCGTCCTGTTGAGTTGTGGTATCAAGACCTGAGAACTGAAAAATGAGGGAGGGAAGTAATAGATGGATACCACGAGTCGTGGTAGCAAGGTATGACCCGTGGTATCACTCGTTGTCACTGGCAGTGCAGAAATTACAAACTTTTGATTAAGGATATTTTCATAATTCCTAAGCCCTAAGGTCCAAAACTGCGTCATTTTATGCTTAGTTTGCAGGGTTTTAAAGGTGTTAAACCTATTCTAAGTCTTACCATTCCATGCATGTAAATTAGAACTCATCCTTGGAGATCAAGCTTGAAGAACTTCCGCAATTTCTCTTCAATTTTCCTTGGGCTTTCAAGAGGGAGTGTAAATCAGATTTACCCAGGAATGTAGGATTATGAATGGGTGTATCCAGCCACTCCCATGCCCAATCCCTCTTCAATTTCAAGTGAATTCTAAGTTGATGAATCTATGGGATTTTAGCCCAACTTGTGAATTCTCTAATTATCTATCATGGGTATAATCTACTCATGTTTCCAATGTTGAATTATGATTCATGGGCATGTTTTACAATGTTTGCAATTACAAACTTTGTTTTCAAGTTTTACAAATTATGAAAGTTCATGAAAGGTTGAGATTATGATATATGTTATCAAGCATGATGAGATGTATATGATATATGTATGTTTTCGAATTACCCATGTCTATATTCATGTTTTTGACTATCAAAGTCTATTTCAAGTATGTTTAAGTTTGGGTAAGCACATATGATAAGGTATGTTTCATTACTTATCTCAATTTCATGTTATTAGCTTACCACATGAATTTTGGAGTCTAGACTCCCACTCTTTTTAGCTTGTGGTACAATTTGAGCCAAGGCTCCTCGGTTTATGTTTTCAAATTTTTTATATCATGTTATGATTCAACTTCGTCACTAGATGATGGGTCAGCTTCGTTGAAAAATGATGGAGAGCATATACATATTTTTGGGAGTAGTGTCTAGAATTGAGTAGGCTAAGGGGCGGTCAACCCTGTGCCTCAGAACTACGTGCAAATGTAGGTATCTTCAAATTATTTGGGACCTCCCTTATGAGCTTCCCTTGCCCCAAAGGGGTCTCCAACTTGATATCGATATCATGGTAGCGTCCTTAGCCCTGACAAGACTTTGGATGGCTCTGCCCACTTGAGTGTAATATTCGAGACCACGTAAGCTCTATCGTGGTAATGTCGGCTATAAGACGAGTCTCCCATTGTTACTTATGATTTCAATTATGCATGTTCATCAGTCATGATGTTATGTTTTCAGCAGGTTTGACCTAATGTTCAGTTTTACTTATGAATGATCAGTTTCAGCTTTGGGTCATTCGATTCAATTATGATATTCAGTTATGCTTAAATCATGTTTGCAGATAATAACATGCACGCCCTACTATCAGACTCTTATGATGAGATGTTTTATGATATGTAGGATCGCGGATTTTACTTACTTAGCAGTTTTACTTACCCTACATACTCGGTACATTCCACATACTGACCGCATACTCCATGCTCTATCGTTTCATGATACATGCTCAAACATTCAGGCCCAGTCCTGCTGTTAGCCTGATCCTCAGTGATAGCATCTTCTAGCCAGAGTTAGTGAGTCCTTATCCTTTGAGGACCCTTCTATCTGTTTATGTTCCGCATTTTCAGTTTCAGTCTTTAGTGAGTTAGTTGGGGTCTTTTCCCATAAACTCATCAGTGTATAGAGGCTTATCAGACATATTGTGTATTCAACTTCAGGACTGTGTTATGTATTCAGATATTTGATGTTATCAGATTTTCAGACTTCTGCTATATTATATATGTTAGACTTTCGCACTATTATTATGTTGAGTTTAGATGTCATTTTCATGCCATGGTTTGACTTGGAGCCTCTCAAGATTCCTTGTCCCGTGTCTCGATCCGAGCCTATGTTCGGGTCGTGACAAACTTGGTATCATAACATTAGGTTTTGAAGTGTCCCAGGATGTCTGAAAGCCGCGTTAAGTAGAGTCTTTTTCATGGGTGTGAAGCGTGCCACACTTATGACGAAGAGGCTATGAAAGATTTAGGTAATGTTCCCTTCTGTCATGATCTATGTTGTGCGATGAAATGTCTCTCTATCCTTCTAAATTGTGCTATACGCTTTTGCAGAATCATGCCTCCTCGCTGAGTTAATGGAAGAAGAAACGGAAACGGAAATGGCCACAAGAATGGAAATGGGGATAGGCACCAGCAGGCTCTACTGCCCCCGAGGATCATGTACTCGAGCAGGTGGCCCATGTAGAGTTTAGGGCTGCCATTCAGATGTTAGCATAGGTCTTGATAGCCCAAGTCAACCAACAGGTAGCAGTGCATGTACATCAGAATGGGAATGCGGCGGCAGCAAGAGTAAGAGATTTTCTATGAATGAACCCTCCAGAGTTTCTTGGGTCGAAGGTAGACGAGGATCCCCACGAGTTTATTCATGAAATTCAGAAAATCACCCAAATCATGGGGGTGACTAGGGAGGAGTGCGCAGACTTAGCCTCTTATCAGCTGAAAGGGGTAGAACATATCTGGTTCAGGCAATGGAAGGATAGCATGATAGTTGGAGCAAGCCCTATTGGTTGGGATGAGTTCCATACCGCGTTTTTGGATCGGTTCTTCCCCCGTGAGACGAGGGAGATCAAGGCAGCTGAATTTGTGAATTTGAGACAAAAAAACATGACGGTCCAAGAGTATTCTCTAGAGTTCACCCGCCTTTCCAAATATGCACCTGATATGGTGGCAGACCAGAGGGCTCGAGTGAGTTGGTTCGTGCATGGATAGAAGACTATTTGGTCAAAGATTGCCGGACCGCAATGCTTCATCAGGACATTGATTTCTCATGGATAGTTTTGTATGCACAGAAGATGGAGGCGGTGCAGGTGAGTGAGTGAGACAGAGAGGCCAAGAGGGCTAGGAATGATAGCTTTGGATTTTCCTAGCAGAGAACTGGTGGTTGGCACCGTCAGTAGTCCCATCAGAGATCATCAGCCCTAGTGCCGTCAGCAGAAAGTGTGCCATCTAGATCTAGGCGAGACTAGAGGGGAAGAGAATCAGGCTCTCGAGGTCAGGGGAGAAGATCAATGGAGCCCAGAATTTCAGCTTGTGACAGGTGTAGCCGGAGACACACTGGTCAATGCTTAGTAGGTACAAGTGCTTGTTTCAGGTGTGGGAAGCCCAAACCTATGCTCAGAGATTGTCCAACAACTAGATAGGGCCATGGTAGAGGCCGAGACCCATCCACTTGCTCAGCAGCCCCACCAGCATGCTCAGTTCAGCAGGGAGCCTCCACTAGTGCGGGTGGTGGTCAGTGTCAGAACAAATTCTATGCCCTCGCGTCTCGTCAGGAGTAGGAGGCTACCTTATCTTTTGTGATGCCCTATGTTGCTAGTAGTTTTGGAGTCAGTCTCGAAATCGTATAAGAACCCTTCTCAGTCTCTACTCCAGTCGGTGATTCAATTATAGCTCGATGGGTATATAAAAAGCCTTGTCACAGTCCTTTAGAAAGTCATCTCCGCAGATTTACTAGAGCTAGCCATGACAGAATTTGATGTTATTTTTGGCACGGATTGGCTACATGCATGTTATGCCTTAGTAAATTGTAGAACCCGTGCGGTAGAGTTCTGATTTTTAGGTGAGCCAGTCCTAGGGTGGAAGGGTAGTTCATCTGTGCCTGTAGGTCGCTTCATTTCCTGCCTTAAGGCCAGAAAGATGATTTTTAAGGGTTGCGTGTACCATCTAGTTAGGGTTAAGGATGCTATGTACAAAACCCCGACTACCTAGTCAATTCCTGTGGTGTGCGAATATACAGAAGTGTTTCTAGATGATTTATCAGGAATTCCTCCTGAGCGGGAGATTGATTTTGGTATTGACCTTCTTCTCGATATGCAACCTATATATACTCCTTATAGAATGGCTCCAGCTGAGCTAAAAGAGTTGAAGGAGGAGTTGAAGGACCTTCTAGACAAGTGTTTCATCAGACCTAGTAAATCCCCGTGGAGTGCACCAGTTCTCTTTGTCCGTAAGAAGGATGGTTTCCTTCGGATGTGTATTGATTACCGACGGTTGAACAAGGTCAAAACCAAGAATAGGTATCCTCTTCCCAGGATTGATGATTTGTTTGAACAGCTTCAGGGTGCCAAGTGTTTCTCAAAGATAGACCTCAGATCCGAATACCATCAGTTCAAGGTCTGGGAGAGTGACATTCCGAAGACAGCCTTTAGGACTCGGTATGGTCACTATGAGTATGTAGTTATGTTTTTTGGACTAACAAATGATCCTATAGCTTTTATAAATTTGATGAACAGGGTGTTCAAGCCATATTTGGACATGTTCGTGATTGTGTTCATATATGACATTCTCATATACTCTCGGAGAAATGAGGAGCATGCCGCTCATTTGAGGGTGGTGCTACAGACTCTGAAGGATTGCCAGTTATATGCTAAGTTAGGCAAGTGCGAGTTTTGGCTAGACTCAGTAGCATTTTTGGGTCATGTGGTGTCAAGTGAGGGTGTATAGGTGGAATCTCAAAAGATGGAAGTGGTGAAGAATTGGCCTAGACCAGTTAATCCTTCGAATATCAGGAGTTTCTTGGATTTAGCTGGCTACTACCGGAGGTTTGTTGAAGGGTTTTCATCCATTGCAACACCATTGACTATGTTGATCCAGAAGAAAGTGAAGTTTCAATGGTCGGAGGCTTATGAGAAGAGCTTCCAAGAGTTGAAGACTAGACTCAGCTCAGCACCGGTGTTGAACTTACCTGAGGGTACTGATGGGTTTGTGGTATATTGTGACGCCTCGAGGATCGGCCTTGGTTGTGTATTAATGCAGCACAGTAAAGTTATAGCCTATGCTTCTAGGCAGCTGAAAGTCCATGAAAAGAACTATCTGACTCATGACCTTTAGTTGGGGGCGGTAGTATTTTCCTTGAAGATTTGGAGACACAATATATATGGAGTCCATGTGGATGTGCTTCGGACCACAAAGGCCAACAGTACGTGTTTACCTAGAAGGATTTAAATCTATGCCAAAGGAGGTGGTTGGAGCTTCTTAAGGATTATGACATGAGAGTCCTTTATCATCCAGACAAGGATAATGTGGTGGCAGACGCTCTTAGCAGGCTTTCTATGGAGAGTGTGACCCACGTAGATGAGGAGAGGAAAGAGTTAGTGAAGGATGTACATCAGCTTGCACGAATAGGAGTTCATCTTGTTGACTCGACGGATAGTGGTGTCATTATTCAAAATGGGTTAGAATCTTCCTTGGTGACCGAGGTCAAAGCTATACAAGACGAGGATCTTATTTTAGTAAAGTTGAAGGAAGTCGTAAGGAATCAGAAGGTGGAGGTTTTCACCCAAGAGGGGGATGGTCTACTACAATATCAGGGTCATTTGTGTGTACCGGGTGTTGATGACTTGAGGGAGAAGATGTTTCATGAGGCTCATGGTTCCAGGTATTCTATACATCCAGGTTCCACCAAAATGTACCGTGATCTATGGGAAGTTTATTGGTGGAATGGCATGAAGAAGTACATAGCAGAGTTTGTGGCTAAGTGTCTGAATTGTAAATAGGTGATGGTTGAGCATGAAAGACTCGGAGGTGTGCTTCAAGACATTAGTATCCCTACTTGGAAGTGGGAGGAAATCAATATGGACTTCATTATAGGGTTGCCTCGTACTCGCCGACAGTATGAATCTATTTGGGTTGTTGTAGGCAGGTTGACTAAAGCAGCTCATCTCCTATTAGTCAAAACTATCGATTCAGCGAAGGATTATGCTAAGTTTTACATTTGGGAGTTAGTTCGGTTGCATGGACTTCCCTTGTCCATCATATCAGATTGAGGTACTCAGTTTACCTCCTAGTTTTATGGATCGTTTTAGAAGGGACTTGGTACTCAAGCTAAGATTAGAACAACATTTCACCTGCAAACAGATGGTCAGGCTAGGCGGACCATTCAGACTCTTGGGGACATGTTGAGAGCATGTGCGATTGATTTTAAGGGTAGTTGGGATGATCATTTACCTCTCATTGAGTTTGGATATAACAACATTATCATTCCAGCATTCAAATGGCTCCGTTTGACGCTCTCTATGGGCGGAGATGTAGATCGCCTATTGGTTGGTTCGAAGTTGGTGAAGCTACATTGATAAGACCAGACTCAGTCCATGAGACTATGGAGAAGGTTCAACTTATAAGTGAAAGGTTGAAAACAGCTCAGAGTCGCCAAAAGTCCTATGCGGACGTGAGAAGGAGAGAGCTTGAGTTTAAAGTTGATGATTGGGTGTTTCTGAAGGTATCTCCCATGAAGGGAGTGATGAGATTCGGAAAGAAAGGGAAACTCAGTCCCCGTTATGTTGGTCCGTACTGATTTGTGAGATGGGTTGGCAAAGTAGCATCTAAGTTGGAGTTGTCCTCAGAATTGGCTTCAGTGCATCCGGTGTTTCATGTGTCGCTTTTAAAGAAGTGCATGGATGATCCAGTTTTGGTTGTCCCAGTGGAGAGCGTAGGTGTGAAGGATAGCCTCAGCTATGAAGAGGTCCCAGTGGAAATACTTGATTTTTCAGGTTTGGGAGCTAAGGAATAAGGAGGTAGCTTCAGTAAAGGTTTTGTGGCAAAATCAGAATGTTGAGGGAGCTACATGGGAAGTCGAAGCAGATATGATGGCTAAATACCCGCATCTATTCCCTCTCGGCTCAGTTCCAACTTGAGGTACTTGTTTCCTCCTTAGTACTCTATTCAGTTTCATGTTCAGTTTATGTGTTCCAGTTCCTTTCATGTTAGGGCATGTATGTGTGACTCATGAATTCAGTTCAGTCATGTATCCTAGTCCGGAGTCAGTTACTTCGTTAGTTTTCAACATTAGATATTCAGTATTTGAGATGTCAGTCCTTTTCCTTAGCTTTCAGTATGTTCATTCACATTCGAGGATAAATATTTCCGAGGGGGGAGATATTGTAATACCCCGAAAGTGCCTAAGACTAGACTTGGGAATTGGAAATGAGTAGCAGCAGAAATCAAATTTTTTTTCCTCATGATGATTGGGGGTACGAGTCATAAGAAGGACCCATGACCTGTAGGAACCACCCGTGGTTAGAAGTTATGCGGGAAGGAGTTGGAACAACGGGCCTTGTAACGACCTGTTGGAAGAAGGTACGACTCGTAAGTATTCGTGGGTTGGTTCTGAATAATCAGGGATGGATAGTGTGTGTCGTGGTACGAGTTGTTGTGGGAGACAACGAGTCATTGTAAGTGCCCATGGGAAGAGTAGGGAAACTTCCCCAGGCAAGTAACGGATGGAACCCATGACTCGTAGGATGAAGGTACGAGTTGTGGTATGACTCATGGAAAGTTCACATGCAGTTTCATCAGAGGCAGTAATGAAAGGATAGAATGGATCATTGTTGGATGTAATGAATCATCCTGTTGAGTTGTGGTATCAGAACCTGAGAACTGAAAAATGAGGGAGGGAAGTAACGGATGGATACCACGAGTCGTGGTAGCAAGGTACGACCCGTGGAATCACTCGTTATCACTGGCAGTGCAGAAATTAAAGACTTTTTATTAAGGGTATTTTCAAAATTCCTAAGCCCTAAGGTCCTAAACTACGTCGTTTTAAGCTCAGTTAGCAAGGTTTTAAGGGTGTTAAACCTATTCTAAGTATTACCATTCCATGCATGCATATTAGAACTCTTCCTTGGAGATCAAGCTTGAAGAACTTCCCAATTTCTCTTCAATTTTCCTTGGGCTTTCAAGAGGGAGTGTAAATCAGATTTACCCAGGTATGTAGAGTTATGAATTGGTGTATCCATCCACTCCCATGCCCAATCCCTCTTCAATTTCAAGTGAATTCTAAGTTGATGAATCTATGGGGTTTTAACCCAACTTGTGAATTCTATAAGTATCTATCATGGGTATAATCTATTAGTGTTTCTAATGTTGAATTATGATTCATGGGAATGTTTTACAATGTTTTCAATTACAATTTTTCTAATGTTGAATTATGATTCATGGGAATGTTTTACAATGTTTTCAATTACAATTTTTTTTCAAGTTTTACAAATTATGATGCCCAATTATGAAAGTTCATGAAAGGTTGAGATTATGACATATGTTATCAAGCATGATGAGATGTATATGATAAATGTATCATTTCGAATTACTCATGTCTATATTCATGTTTTTGACCATCAAAGTCTATTTCAAGTATGTTTAAGTTTGGGTAAGCCCATATGATCAAGTATGTTTCATGATTTATCTCAATTTCATGTTATTAGCTTACCACATGAATTTTCGAGTCCAGACTCCCACTCTTTTTAGCTTGTGGTACGGTTTGAGCCAAGGCGCCTCGATTTATGTTTTCAGATTTTGTATATCATGTTATGATTCAGCTTCGTCATTAGACGATAGTTCAGCTTCATTAAAAATGATGGAGAGCATGTGCATTTTTTTGGGAGTAGTTTCTAGCACTGAGTAGGCTAAGGGTCAGTCAACCCGGTGCCTCAGAACTATGTGCCAATGTAGGTATGTTCAGATTATTTGGGACCTCCCTTGTCTGCTTCCCCTGCCCCTAAGGGGCCTTCAACTTGATATCGATATCATGGTAGCATCCTTAGCCCTGGCAGGGCTTTGGATGGCCTTGCCCACTTAAGTGTAATAGTTGGGACCACGTAAGCTCTATCGTGGTAATGTCGGTTATAAGATGAGTCTCCCATTGTTCGTCATGATTTCAGTTATGCATGTTCATTAGTCATGATGTATGTTTTCAACAGGTTTGACCCAATGTTCAGTTTTACTTATGAATAATCAGTTTTAGCTTTGGGTCATTTGACTCAGTTATGATATTCAGTTATGATTAAATCATGTTTTCAGATAATAGCATGCAAACCTTATTCTCAGACTCTTATGATGAAATGTTTTATGATATGCATGATCTCTGATTTTACTTACTTAGCGGTTTTACTTACCCTGCATAATTGGTACATTCCACATACTAACTGCATACTCTATGCTCTATCATTTCATGATAAATGCTCAGACATTCAGGCCCACTCCCTCCTTAGCCATATCCTCAGCGATAACATCTTCTAGCCAGAGTTGGTGAATCCTCATCCTTCGAGGACCCTTCTATTAGTTTATGTTCCACATTTTCAGTTTCATCCTTTAGTGAGTTAGTTGGGGTCTTGTCCCATCAACTCATCAGTGTGTAGAGGCTTATCAGACATATTGTGTTTTCAGCTTCAGGACTGTGTTATATTTAGATATTTGATGTTATCAGATTTTTAGATTTCTGCTATTTTATGTATGTTAGGCTTCTGCACTATTATTATGTTGAGTTTAGATGTCATATTCATGTCATGGATTGACTTGGAGCCTCTCGGGGTTCCTTTTCCCGTGTCTCGATTCGAGCCTATGTTTGGGTTGTGAAAATCTGACACCAGAATGATTTAAAAGCTTCTAAGGGCAAAATAGAAATCTGTGCATAATAATGAAAAGCAAACTTTCCCTATTTTGTACACACTTTTTCATCTTTATAGAGAGTGATTTTCTGATTAGCTAATTTTGTAGAGAGAGAATTATAGAGAGAAGCAAGAGATAGTCTTCTTCTCCTTCTTCTTCTTCAATACTTTTAGGGTAAGAAATTCTCCGTAGAAATTCAGCTACAGATCTTGACTTGAGTTTACATCAAGTTCAACACAGGGTTACTGAACAAGGAGAGGTTGCCAAATCTAAACAGGTTCACAGTTTGGATTCTGGTCAGGTTCAATAGTGTGGTTTAGAGAAGGTTTAGGTTTTGAATGCAACCGTGTCTCAAAAGTTCAGAGAAGGTTCGGCTTTTGAGGTCAAATCAGGTGCATAATGTTGTTTCACAGGGCTCAATAGACACTTTAGTTCAGAATGAGCTTATGGTTCAACATTTGAGTACTGATAAAATTCAGATAGATAGTACAGTGCAAATTCAAGGATCTAGTTCTAGCGATGTTCAACATGATGTGAATGAGAAGTCTCAAACAACTGTTTCAGATAAATCTCAGTTGATAAGCTCTGAGCAGATTCAACAAGTTCAAGTTTATTTTCATAAGAAGAGGCAAAATGACCAGAAACAGAATCAGGTTTGGGTAGCTGATGATCAGGTGCAGTAAAAGGATTGGTGTGAAGGTCAAACTCAGAATTTTGAAGGCTCATCAGGTTCAGAATTTGAATGCTTATTAAGATCAGGTTTTGGACTCAGAGCAGATTTAGATTATAGGGTCTGGACAGTGCTTTGATCAAAGGTCAATGGCTGGCTTTGTTTATTCTAGTGCTGATTTGTCCTAAGTTCGAGCTGCTGGTCTGGTTCAGCATTTGGGTACAGTTCAACAGTTTATAATTTGGGTTTGAAGCATGCTGTTTACAGAGGACCTACTCAGGGCTATGTTCTTGAAATAGATCAGGTTCAAGGGTTGAAATCAAGTCAAGAGCAGCTTCAGAAAATTGAACAGCTGCAACTTCTAAAGAACTTGACTGGAGAGGGAATATTAGTGGATAGTTTTGTTCATGACCAGTCCTCTAAGTCCAAATCCAAGAACAATTTGAGTAAAAAAAGAAGATGGAAGAACATAAGGGAATCTTTAAAGGAAGTCCCCCTCTTATGATTGATAAGAATAGTGATGCTCCTATTTCTCTAAGTCAGGATAACCAAAACAACTCCACAGAAACCCAAAATTCCAAAATTCCATCCTAACAATCCAAATGCTCCCAGCAATCCAAACATGATATCAAAGCAGATATGCACAATATGTCTATCCCTATTACTGAGCAATGCTCTCCCCTTAGTAGACCTTTGTTTGTTGATATCTAAGAAATAACTACTATTACTCTTATCCAAACTAAGAACCATTCCTCTAGTCCTCAGGATTCTACCAGTAAAAGGAAAGGAGATTGTTATACCCCGGGAACCCAAGGATCAGATCTGGAAGTGGAAACAGAGAAAAATTGAAAATTCGCACCAGGTCACAGAACGACCCGTGAGGTTGGTCGTGAGGTGACTCATGGTCAGCATGGTTTGGAAAGGCCTGAGTGAGGAGGCCACAGGCCTGACCATGAGTTGTGGTCAGATCTCACGACTCGTGAGGTCACCCGTGGTCTACCTTGGATGTGTTAGCAAGTCGGGATGGGTAGTGTAGGCCACGGAAGGTGACTACAAGTCGTGGTCTGACCTCACAACTCGTGAAGTCACCTGTGGGCTCCTTTTGGATGTTTGGGCAGTGGACTCAATGGACCATGGCCACGAGTCGTTCCCTATGGAAACGACCCATTAGGTCCCTCGTGGGGACTGGCGACCAAGAATTTCCTACTTTTTAATAAGGGTGTTTTTGTAATTTCCTAAGTCCCTAAGGCCGAAAATACTTCATTTTGGATATGTTTTTGAGTTAGATAACGGTTAAGACCTTTATGCATGCCTATTCTCATGCAAAAGCTTTGAGAGGTTTTTGGGAGATTCAAGGCCTTCTTCCCCAAATTTGCATCAATTCTTTGTGGGTGTTCAAGGAATTTTAAGTCCATCCATTCTCAGGCATGTAGGGTTTTAAAATGGGTGAAATTCTTCCTCTCCCATGCCCAATTTCGATTTAAATCATGAATCCTCCTATTCAAGTCTATGGGATTTTACTCAAATGCATGAAAATGTGATTTCTCTTTATGGATATGATTTGTTTGAGTTTTAATTATTGAATTATGAATGGTGGGCAGTTTTTATCATTATTTCCCTTTAATCGTGTTTCAAGCTTTTAAATCTAAATTTCCCATTTGATGAAAGTTCATGGCAGTTATGATTTATGATGAATACTCTATAATTTGAGTTTATTGATGATGGAAAAGCAAGATTTTCTAGTTACCCATGTTTATGAGCATATTTTGAAAGTATTGAGTATGACGAAGTAATGGTCAATGCCCACATGTTGAAGAATGGTCTACAATTTATGAAACGAATTACATGATTCATCGATTTATGATGTTGGCTGATGAAAAGGGCTTTGATTCTTGGATAAGCATGTTTTAAAGGGGATCAATGATGATAAATGTTATATTTTATGCAGTGAATCTTAATGCATGATGTTATTGATTTATGTATGAGCTTATGTGCATGTTTTTGGGAGCCGTGTCTAGCACCGAGCAGCTCGGCGTTCAAAGGACTACGTCGGTGTCTCATAACCACGTGCCACCGTGGGTTTCTAATTATACATTGTATTGATAATGATCCCCTCAAATGTGATATCACGCCTTATGCACGACCCTCGCCTGGCAAGCCAGGGTCGGCTCTGCCCACTTGAGTGAGATAGTGGGGCATCATGAAAGGCTCTACCATGATGGTGTCGGTTATGACGAGTCCTCCCATTGTTCCACATGTTTTATGGATTGTTATATTTATGTTATTGGCTCAATTTATGTCTGACAAGTTTACTTACGATTTTGTTTATGAATGCTTTACGATTGATTTGAAAGCCTTGAGCCTTATGTTTACTCATGAAGTTTATGATATATGCATGATTTCCTTCTCTTATGTTACTTATGAGTTTTGTTTTACTTTTAAATGTCCATTTTACTTACCTTGCATACTCAGTACATTCCACATATTGACCACATACTTTCTATGCTGTATCGTTTCATGATACAAGGTCCGAATCTCAGGCTCATCATTATCCTTAGTCCATCTCAGCTTACGCTTCCAGCTTATTGGTGAGTCCTCATGTTCCGAGGGCCATTTGATTGACTTTCATGTTGTTTATGTTCAGTTTTGGTCGGGTTAGTTGGGGATGTTGTCCCATCACCCATCTTATGTATTACAGACTTTCAGGTAAGTACGTAGTGCTCCGTTGTGTATACACCAAATGTTTCTCGATGTTATTCTATAATTACGTTCGCTATGTTTTATGATTATCGTTCCACTTATTTGAACAAGATTAGTTGTATGCGTGTTCCATGGGTTGACTTGGGGTCTCTCGGGGTCCCTTGTCCCATTTCTACGATTCGGGTGTATGTTCGGGTCGTGACAGATATGTACTCAAAAGTAGACACCAACAACAGGGAAGGAACAAGGAGGTTGTTGGTACAAACTTTATTTTAGTCACTGAACAAGTAGGCCTAACAGTTCCTCCTTTACAAGTTCATGATAATCCACCTAGGGAGTGATGATGATGAAGAGGATAAAGATAGTAGTGAGCATTTGATTTAAGAATTTGGTCCCACTATTGATTTAGAGCTGCATAAGGAAATTCAACAAGCTTCTGCCAGCCAAGGTTTATCTTGAGAAAGCACCAGATAAAAGCTCACTCCTCCAAACATGCTACAACTAGCACCTCTGTCAAAGCAGGCAGACCAATCACCAGATCTTAAAGCCAATGATTATAATGATAAGTACAGTGATTTGGAATGCTAGAGGTATTCATACCAAAGGTGTTATGGAAAGAATTTAGAATCTTTATAAGCTTCAAAAGTTATCTATGATCACCATCTAGGAACCATTTACAGATAACTCCCAAATCAACATTTGTAGAATGCATCTCAACATGAAGGAAGCAACTTGTAATCCTAATGGGAAGACATAGATTTTTTGGACTCAAGATGTTAGTTGCAGAGTCTTGGAATTTGATGACCAACAAATTACTTGTGAGATCAAGCATGTGGAACATCCTAGTTTTTTTCTCACTACATTTATTTATGCCAAGTGTAGAGATCACCTCAGAAGACCCCTTTGGGACAAGTTATTGAGTTATGTAGATACTGATTCGCCTTGGTGTACTATGGGGGACTTTGATGTTATTACTGATCCCGAGGATAAAATGGGGGGTCTACCTTACAACATGAACAAATTTTTTGACTTCATTGATGTTATTGAAGCTTATGGCCTTACAGACCTTGGGTTTCATGGACAGAAGTTTACTTAGTGCAACCAAAGAGATGTAGATGCTAGAATATGGAATTGGCTAGACAGAGCTGACAAATGGTTAGAATTCATGCCTCACGCTGCTATTACTCATCTAGATTTGGTCGACTTAGATCATTTCCCTCTTTTGATGGAGCTCAATGTTAGACAATGAAACATTACTAAATATTTCAAATTCTTGAATTACTGTGTTGAAAATTAATCCTTTTTACCTACTATTGAAAATTGTTGGAGTAGAGATATGGAGGATGGCAATCTAATGTAGGTGTTTCACATGAAAATGAAGAGACTTGCATCCACGCTTAGTAACTGGTCAAAATCTGAATTTGGGGAAATTTATGCTACTGTGAAAGAATTTCGAGAGAAAGTAAGAATGCAGAAGAAGAGATATTGACTATTAACAACGAGGAGAATAAAGCTAAGCTACATGGACTAAATGCTGAGTACATTAAATATATGAAGTTAGAAGAATCTATTCTCAAACAAAAGTCACAACTTTATTAGTTCAAAGATGGTGATGCAAATACAAGTTACTTACATGTTTGATGAGGGGTATAAGAAAGAGGTTGTTCATTCATAAGATTTGTGATGATAATAAGGTTGAATTTCAAGGTGATGAAGCTTTTGCCAAAGCAGTTTGTGACCATTTCAAGAAGATCTTTACTGGCGAAGAGAAGCTTGTGGATGAAGAGGTTTTAACTGCATTCCTATGATGATTACTGATAAGCATAACAACATTCTTCAAGCCATGCCTACTATGGAGGATTTAAGACAAGTGGTGTTTTCTATGAGTCCACACTCTGCTGCTGGACTAGATGCTATGAATAAGAAAATTTTCCAAGCTTTTTGGGATATTATAAAAATTGACCTCCTAGATGTTGTTGAATTCTTTTTTTGTTGTATCACCGAGGGAAGGCTAATATTGTAGCAGATGCACTTAGACGCAGATCTATGGGAAGCTTGGCACATCTAAGGACAGAACAATGGGAAATGACTTGGGAACTGCACCAGCTAGTCAGCTTAGCCATTTGGATAGTAGACTCAGAAGATAATGGGACTGTGATTCAGAATACAACAATATCATCCCTGGTTGTAGAGGTGAAAGAATGGTAGTATGAGGACCTTAGCCTAGTGAAGCTCAGAGATAAGTTTTAGCAAGGTGAATTAACAACCTTCAAGTTGACGGAAGACGAGGTCTTGAGATTTAGAGGTTGCCTATGCATTCCAGATGTAGTAGGGCTTCGCCAACAGATCATGGCAGAGGTACATTATTCTTGTTAATCTTTTCATCCAGGCTCAACGAAGATGTACGATGACATAAAGGAGATATACTGGTGGCCTGGAATGAAGAAGGGTGTAGATGAATTTGTAGCACAGTGTCCTAATTGCCAAAAGGTAAAGGTTGAACATCAAAAAACCTGGAAAATTAACGCAGGAGATAGCGGTGACCATGTGGAAATGGGAAGCAATCAATATGGACTTTGTGACAGGATTACCCCGCACCAGGCGTAGATTCGATTCTTTTGGGTCATTGTCGACAGATTAACGAAGTCAGCCCATTTCTTGCTAGTCAAGAGTACCTTCTCCGCCGAAGACTATGCTGAGTTGTATATCAAGGAGATAGTTCGCCTCCATGGTGTTCCCACATCTATTATTTCTGACAGAGGGGCACAAGTCATAGCTAGATTCTGACTGTCATTTCCACAAAGCTTGGGGATACAGGTTAATCTGAGTATAGCATTCCATCCTCAGACAGATAGTCATGCAGAGCGCACCATTCAGACGTTCGAAAACATGCTACAGGTGTGTGTGCTAGAATTTGGAGGAAGATGGGATGAGCATTTTCCCATAATCAAATTTTCATGCAATAACAATTATCATTCTGTAATTCAGATGGTGCCTTAAGAGGCCTTATACGGGCGAAAATGCAGGTCCCTGATTGGATGGTTTGAAGTATGGGAGCTAGGGTTAATCGGATCGTATATGATCCACCAGTCAGAAAAGAAAGTTAAACTCATTAGAGAGTGCTTGTTGACAGCCCAGATTCATCAGAAGTCCTATTCCAATGTGCGACGAAGAGACTTGGAATTCAAGGCTAATGATTGGGTATTCCTCAAAGTTTCACCCATGAAGGACGTGATAAGGTTTGGTAAGAAGGGAAAGCTTAAACCTAGGTTCATTGGCCTGTATCTGATCCTCGGGAGGATAGGCCGAGTGGAATATGAGCTAGAATTGTCTCCAAAGCTGGAATCTATTCATCCAATCTTCCATATGTCGATGTTACGAAAGTGCATAGGGGACCCGTCCTGGGTTGTTCCAGTTGAGGACGTTCAAGTTACTGAGGAGTTAGCCTATGAAAAGGTTCCAGTTGCTATACTAGATCGGCAAGTTCATAGGTTAAGAACTAAAGACGCGGCCTCTATTAAAGTTATGTGGAGGAATAGAAATAAAGAAGAGATGACTTGGGAAGATGAGGACGACATGAAGTCTAGGTATCCTCACTTATTCCAAGATTGACCCAGAATATGCAATGAGGTGAGGTTGTTGTTAAGTTGTTGTTCACTTGCTTATATTATTAGTATTGATTAGTTGGTTACCTCTTTTTTGTGGAATAGCCATTTATAGCATCCTGTGAGAACCCTATGTTGGGTTTTCTGCATTTCAGGTTTCCGAATAGTCCATAATACAGGGGGACTCTTTCAAAAATTTTCTAGGTATTAGTTAAAAGAGTTAACTCCTTTAAGCCTGAGAGGACATTCGAGGAAAAATGTTCTTGGGGGGGAGGATGTTACACCCCGTAGGATGTTAGCGGTTTGTATGCGTGTGCGTAAATTTGTGATGAGTAATGAGAGTTTCACGCATACGGGAAGAGCCTCGAAAGTAGGATCGGGCGAGGCCAGGCCGCGAGGGGCTAGCGCTACGCGCCAGCCAGCCTATGCGTTGGGCAACATAGTGTACCATGCATACCAGTGCCCTGGGAGGCGCGTCGCGGCATGCCTTGGGCGCGTTGGCCGACATGAGACTCCCCTAGGACACCACCCTATGCCTATATAAGCCTTCTTTGTTTAATTTTATTCATTCATCAAATAATTTCTCGGCCAAAAATAGAGAAGGCATGCAAATCTATGTAGATTTTCATCAAATTACGCTCCCAAACACCATCCAAATGCAAATTAACTTTAAGTAACAAGTTCCAGGCCTACAGGAAGCATTTGTACGGAGTTACTTCTTGAAAATTCACTCAGTATACCCGAACCCTGGCGAGTAAAGGTTGTTAGAATTTCTCCAAATTATATCCTAAACGGCCACTGGAATTAGGTAAGCATTTCTCCCTTCATAACTCTCAAGAAATTATGGGTTTTCGGCCGAATTATTCAGAGTTGAATTATAGTTAATATTATTATCGAAAGATATCGTTATTTTCAAATTTAGTATTGAAATTAGCCCTATTCTCTCAGCATAAGGGCTGCAGTTGGGTGGAACTGCCGGTTACAAGTTGAAACTCACCAGTTAAATGAAAGTCAGCATTTAATGTATGTTAAGGAAAATTCGTTCGGTAAGTTATTCCTATCGTATTGTAATACGACCTAAATCCTTGTAAGAAATACAAAAGCATGTATATTATGGTTAGCTGCTACTATTAGTCTGAGATTAGCATTTTCTATTTAGATTGGGACTGACCCTACCCTATATAACCTTTCGTTGACAAACCTCAGGGTTACTAGTTGTGTCTCCGCCTTCGGGGTTATATGGATCGCTCCAAGAGAGCTATATGTTTTTCCAAGGGACTATATTCAGGCCCAAGGGCCATATTATAGTCCATCCATGGCTGGAATTCTATTTTTATGTCGCATCGGCATCACTGACCCTCGTCGAGCCTTGTGTGCCCAGAGTGCAGTTACAGGAGTCACCGGACTCACACATAGCTACAGGAGCTGAGCGGGCTCAGTTGCAGACCTAGGGGCCAGGTAGGTTGGCTATAGTTGCCTGTTGACTCACTTTGAACTTGTTAGGGCTATATAAATTGAAGTTTGCTTGCTAGGGCTTATGAGGGCCCCCGGAGGGTTATTCCGTGCTAGTTGTACCTTTCGTGCTTATGGGGGCCAGGTAAGGTTCTTGTTTGCATTACTTATTGTTAATTATACAGTAGATTGTATCTCTTATCCTTTCTATTGAATCATTTCCAGTTTTGTTGTAAGTACTTTTCAGTCATTTTCATTATTTCCTTACATATTCGGAACATATTATACTGACGCCCATCTTTTGGGTGCTGCATTACTTGCCTGCAGGTGCAGATAGACGCGGTTCAGGACCTCCCTAGTCATCAGCCAAAGTCAATAGTCCAGTTAGCTCCTTTTCTCCGGAGTTGATAGTTAGAAGGTTTTTCTTTTGCTGTACAGTTTATGGGTAGGTCAGGGCCCTGTCCCGATCATTATTCCACTCTTACAGATTCTCAGTTGTTGGTTTTTGTTATTGGTCGTGTGAGGCCCATGTATGCTTATTTTGCGTGATGTCCATGTGGGGCCTACTTTATCTTTTAATTAGTAGCCTTGTCGTCTATAACATAGTTATGATGATTTGTTTTCATTCTACTATAACTAGACAACATGGTGGTCTCGTCGGCCCGTATAGGATCCCTTTATTGCATGTTGTTGGTTAGTTGTTTTCTCTTTATAGGTGCCTATGCGGCCTTGTCGGACGAAGGGTGCATGTACAGCCGAGATATAGCTCGTTATTTTCTTAATTTGAAGAGCAGGTAGGCACTAGGAATGCATAAGCTCAGCCAGGTCAGCTTATATCCTGGTATGGCATCAGGTGCAAGTCATGCCCCCCAAGGTAGGACGTGACAAGAATGAAGGATTAGGATAGGAAAACCCATTTAATTCATCCCTTAGGAGTCCCAAAATGACATCACTTAGTATTTAGAAACATAGGGTTTTACTAAAATACCGCTGAACTACCGCATAAAAATTTCCATTGGCAAAACCAACGACCCTTCGATCGGAAATTGCTTCTTTGAATGAACTGTTGGTTCTTACAATGGTTTGTTTGTCCACTCGTGGTCTCTTTTTTCTACTCTTAATCATCCTCTGAACTTGCTCCAACGACTTGAACATACGACCAGTATAATCTAATAATGGGTCGTCCAATCCACTAGTTGGTTTTGGGTAGATTTTGACAATTTTCTGAACCTCCAGCAGAGGGATCAACCAATTACCCATATGTCCTTCCAAAAACCCATCCTAAGGGTTGTAAAATGGCTTGGTGCTATTTTCTACTCGTATTTTCATTCCAAGTTTCAGATCTGATCTTAGGAACGGGGTATTATAACCTTCAACCCTCAGACGGATGGTTAGGTCGAGCTTACCATTTAGACCCTTAAGAACATGTTGAGAGCATGCATGCTGGATTTCAAAGGTAGTTGGGATGACCATTTTCCATTTTTTTAGTTTTTCTATAATAATAGCTACCATGCTAGTATAAAGATGGCTCTGTATGAGGCCTTGTATGTGAGAAGGTGTAGGTCGCCTATCAGTTAGATTGAAGTGGGAGAGGAGGAGTTACTTGTGCTGAACCTTGTCCACCAGCAATGGAGAAGGTTAAGCTGATTTAGAAATGGTTGAGGACTGCTCAGAGTCGTTAGAAGTCATATGCTGATGTGTGGTAAAGAGATCTAGAATTCGTTGTCAATGATTGGGCGTTTTTGAATATTTCACCGATGAAAGGCATCATGCAATTTAGGAGGAAAGGAAAGCTCAACTCAAGGTATATCGAATCTTACAAAATTCTGTAAGAGTTGGGCTAGTAGCATATGAGTTAGAGTTGTCCTCAAAACTAGCATTAGTGCACCTAATACTTTATGTATCAATGTTGAGAAAGTGCGTGCGAGATTTGTCTTTAGTAGTTTTGGTTGGGAATGTCAGTACTCAGGTAAACCTGACTTATGAAGAGGTCCCAGTGGCTATCCTCGATCGCCAGGTTCATAAGTTGAGAACTAAAAAGTTTTCTTGAGAAAAAGTCTTGTGGAGGAATCTGAACGTCAAGTAGGCTTCATAAGAAGCCGAAGATGAGATAAAAGCCAAATACCTATAGCTGTTCCTTGAGAAAAAGGATGAGACCCAAGGTACAATCCTTATTCATGTTCAGTAGCACCATAATTCCTTAATGAAACCTTGTTACGACCTCCTACATAATAAGTTTCTGCTTCCCTTCCATGATCCGCGCCTATAGTAATTTACTTCTTATACTTTCCATAAGTTCCTCTTTGCGATCGAATGTCGAGCAGTTGTATTGTCTTGATTAATAGAAAAAGACCAGTAAGGTAGCTATGGTTGTTGAGAAATCTCCATTTCAGCATGTCTGAGGCCAAAGAGGGCTATAGTAACTTGTTGTGTTTGATTCCTTGTGATGTGTTAAAAGTTGCCCTATGAGGCTTATGGTGTTGTTTTGGCTAGATAGTGCCAATTACAAGGGAGACTCTGGCAAAATTTTTCTAGTATTTCAGAGTCAAATAATACCTTTAGTCATCATTTGAGGATGAATGATCCCAAGGGAGAGATATTATAATACCCCTAAGAGAAGTTCTGATAGGCCGAGCATGGTAATTGAAACCCTTTTTCCAAATGTAGAGGTGTTTGAGAGTTAGAATTGTTAAGCTAAGTGCCTTAAAGAAGTGACTGCAAAAAAGTTTTAGGGAGAAAGGATGGACCATCAAATGGAAATACGGACTGTCATTGAAATCGTCGATTGAGGTGGGAGGAATTGGAGCTTTTGGAAGCAAAGGGCAGAATCCAAGATGAGTACCATCTTTTCAAAAGACTAACTATTCTTTCAGCCATCAATGAAAGGTGTGAGAATTTGGGTTTCTGTCTTTGGAAAGACGGTTGGAAAGACGGACTATCATTTGAGAAGGTGGCCTATTAGTTGGTCCATATCTTGAAGTTGAGTTCTGCTAGCTATGAAAGAAGATTCAAGAGATGGACCGTCAATTGAGAAGATGATTCGTCCTGAAACCCCAGGTACTATCCGTTGATTTTGCTCTGTCTTTAAATATACCCTCCGACCTCACCCATTTCCCCTTACTTTTACTCCTAGAACAGAAGTCCTAAGCTCTCCCAAGCCCTCCCAAGCTCAAGGTAAGTTCCCTAATCATGTTATATGGCTTTTCTCTTGCATGCAAGGTTAAATTGATAAACCCTAGATTTCTCCCTCTTAGGGTTTCAAGGGAGGACTCTCTCCTAGTGCAAACATCTATCAATCCTCTTCTCTTTACTTCAGCTATGGGATTATTCTTGTGTGTAAAGCATTAAGGTATGTAAGGCAACTTTGAGCTATGAATTATGACTAAGTTCTTTGAGAACTTGCATATTTTAGCATAGATTAGTATAATCCAGTTTATGACTAGTTCAATGAAATTTTATGAAAATTACTGCATCTTGTTGAAAAAATGACTATTTTGCCCTTATGTTTAAACTGCCTAATTTTTTCTATGGTTTTGAGAATGCTAAAACATACTTTTGGCAAAGGCCACATGTCTGGAATGATGAATTGAGTATTATTATTTTTTTCCAAGTCCATGTCCATAAATTACTTGAGTTGAGAAAATGTGATTTGAGCATAAAACTTTCTAAATGTAATCGAGCTTTTACTTTAAGAAGTTAAATTTATGAAAATATTTATACAACAGTGAGATGCCCAAGGGCTATAATTTTCCTTCAGATAAGGCCAATGGTTCAATTTTTTTTTAATAAGATTCGAGATACCCAAGGGCTATTATGATTTAATGTTTTCAAAACAAAAAAGGGAGTAAGTGGTTGATCGAAATGGCGAGTATGTCCAAGGGTACATGCTAGAAACTACATTTTCTGACTCAAGATAAGTGTGACTGATCCTATGTGCTTTAGTATACCCCCCAAAAGTAAGTGGGATAACTCAGATAACTTTCTAGCTAGATAGTTCAGGCCTTCTACCCGGAAAGGTAGTTGATAAGGTTAGCTGGTCAAGCCCTAGGGGTTGGACTCCAAGAAAGCCTGGTGAACTAAGTCAATTACTCCATGAATCTCCTCAATAATTTCAATTGTTTGCACTTAAAATGTCATTTATGGTTGTAAGGATGTTTAAGGAATGATTTTGAAGGCTTTCAAGTTAGATGGTAAATTGTATATTTTCTTTTATGATTTTAAATTCTTCTTTGATATCCATATGCATGTCTTACATGATTTAACATGCTTCGTCTTCTTGTCCAATTGGTTTCTGTTAAGTTGTTTTAGTCATCGTACATACATTATAATTCCATGTATTAATGCCCCTCCATATCAGGGGCACTACATTATTTTGTATTGCAGCCTCAGGTCCAGATACTCACTGATGAGATGCCTAGTAGGCCAGCCCAATTCATCTTTTTGGTGAGCCCATTCTACTTTGGGGGTTAGCATGCTCCAGCTTGTCTAGTGATAGGGGTCAAGCTAGGGGCCTTGTGCCAATGAAACCTATGTATTTCCAGTAGTAGAGGCTTCATAGACAGACTGCAAGTTTTTATGTCTCTGTTCTAACTTTGATGGTTTGTTAATCATCCGCCCTTTTTGGTTTGAAAAAAATTGTTATTTTGGAAAGTTTAGTTTCCGTTAAATGCTTTCTTCTAAATTTATTATGTATGAATGTATGACTACTTCATCTTAGTTGTTGGATCACAATTTTATACTAGTTGCAACAGTACAATCGGGCCAGCTATGATGTCGGGTACCAATCTCGCATAGGCCCTAGGCTAGGGCGTGAAAAGGAGTTGTTCTTCAGTTGAGAGTTGGTATGCTCCCTTGTTTTCGGAGCTAAGTTCTAGCTTGTCATTTAGGTTTTGTTGTACCATTTAGGTAGGCCAAGGCAATGTCTCATGCTGTAACACCCCCAAACCTTCCTAAACTAGACTAAGACCTTGCAAGATAATCCAGAAGAAAACCAGAAAAGTTGCATCAGAACGACTGAGACAACGAGTCGTGGTCAGCTCCAACGACTCATTGTGTCAGTCGTGATCAACAATGCTTGGTCCCTCGGGAACCCATGGGACATGAAATGATCCATTGTGAGAAACAACGAGTCGTCCTGTCACTCGTTGGTTCCCCAACTCAGAACTCCTTTTCCAGGACCCCATGACTCAACCAACAAGTCTTTGTCAGAAACAACGACCCATGGCGTGAGTCGTTGGTTGAGAGTCCCAGAAACCCTCCTCAGTGGCAATGAGTGGTAGCAACAACCCATTGCACCACACAATGAGTCGTTGTCACTACCCTTCATGTAAAGTAAGGGATTTTTTTTAGAAATGTTCCAGTGAAGGTAACGACTGGACACAACGACCCATTGGGTCCACCAACGAGTTGTTGCGTTGCCCGTTGCCAGACCTTTAAGATTTTCTCATCTAGAGACCACGCGAGGTACCAATGACCCGTTGGTTCATCCAACAAGTCGTGGTGTCTCCCGTTTCCAAATCCAGTGACCCCAGAACCCAAATAGTAGGACCAACAATTGGTCCCAACGAGTCGTGGTCTCAACCAACGACTCGTTGAGTGACCCGTTGGTCCCTTGTCGGGCAGTTTTCCTAATTTTATATTAGGGATATTTTTGTAATTTCCCACCTATTTAGTCCCTAAACTACGTCATTCTAAGCATATTTTCAAATAATTTAGAGGGGTTAAACGATTCTCCTCCCTCGTTCGCCATTTAAACTTTTAAAAATGATCGTACAACCAAGGTCATTCCTCTCAAGCAAGAACTAGGGCTCTTTGTCAGTTGCAGAAGTTCAAGCTTTTTTCTCCAGGGATTTCTTAACCAGGTATGTGGGAATTCAACAAGGGAATTTTTCTTCCCTTGTTTCCCCAAAACCCTTGTCTATTTCTTCTATCAGTTACAACCCTGTGGATTTGAAATGTAGAAAGTTTTTAGACAAAACTCTTTAAGATTTCAAGTGGAATATTACTCATGATATTAACTTCTTTAATATTCCCTATCTCTAGAAATTTTGTGAAACTAGTATATAGTGGAATGATTTATCCCTAGTTCTTAGTTTAGTAGAATTAGAATCTTGTGGGTTGGAATAGTTTTCCTTGTAGCTTGATTCTATCAGTTTCGAGATGCCCATATTGTTAGTATATGTTGAAATCCCACTTAGATGCATGGTAGTCCAGTCCTAGTCAGATTATTATCATACTCAGTGTTGTGAAGAAATGTCACTGCTTAGTTTTACTACAGTCATTTCTTTAGGTGTCAGTGGTGCCTCTTCGTTATCAGTATTAGACTCAGTTATTAGATTTTAGTAGTTCTTTAGACGGTCATGACACTTCTAGATAAGCAGCTCTGACCAGTATTAGAACCCCTAGGTTCAGATTTTAGTTTGTTCTTTAGACGGTTACGACGCTTCCAAATAAGCAGCTCTGGCTAGTCTTAGAACTCCAGTTACAAAATCCAGTCTGATAAGACTCTTAGGTACTTCCAGATAGGTATTCCTGACTTTGTCTTGGGCCCCAGTTTCGAGCTATCAACTTAGTTGTTAATCTAGGACTATCTAGTGGGAGTAAGACTTAGCACTGAGCGGACCGGGGTTCTAGTGCACCCAGGTTCCCAGAACTACGTTGCCACCGTAGGTTATTTTTATTGGCCTTATGGCCCCAGACTTGTGATCATCCAGTTCATACCTTTATACCTTGGCAAGGTATATTGGGTCTTAATGATGGAGTGTATACATCCGACTCCACGTCTAGCTCACATGGTTATATATCGGTTATAGACTCTCCCACCTGTTAGTATAGTCTCTGTTTAGCTTAGCTCAAAACAGTGTCAGTTACTCAGTTAAGATCAGTTAGGTACGGTAGTTCAGATCTGTGTCTCATATTTAGGGCATGTCTTTGGCCACCAGACAGGGTCTTTTTGACCACTTCAGTTTATTTCAGTTTTATTTAGATTTAGCATTACAGTTGGTCATTGCATGTCATTACAGTTCAGTTATTTATTCTCCATGTTATGTTTTCTCCTACTTACTTAGTACATTCAAAGTACTGACACATACCTTCTATGTTGTATCATAATATTATACAACTGCAGGTTCTCAGTCTCAGCAGCGTTAGTAGATCTTTTGCAGGAGTTATCAGCAGCATCAGTGGTGAGTCCTCATCTTTCGAGGATGATGTTATTTTCTTCAGTTATTTTCGTTCAATAGATTTTGGAGTTAGCTAGGGGCTTGTCCCAGCAACTTATCAGATATATATGGCTTTCAGACACATATTCAGATTTTCAGTCTTGTTTTCAGTTTTATAAGGCTTTATGATTTAGTTATTCTTCATAAATGGCTTTTTATTTTTTTTATTAAAGCTTCCGCTATGATTACTCAGATTACCAGTGTTATGATAGACTATGGGTTGACTTGGGGTTACTTGTGACTCCAAGTACTGTGCCTCCTCTAATGTATAGACTCGGATCGTGACAAACTTTGTATTAGAGCCCTAGGTTAAGAATATCCTAGGATATCTGAATGCCGCGTCGAGTAGAGTCCTTTTCATGGGTGTGAAGCACGCCACACTTATAATAAGGAGGCTACGAGACGTTATTAGGAAAACTCCCTTTTGTTCATACTCTTTATCGTGCGTTGAAGTTAAATTCTAGAAATGTTCTCCTACCTTGTGCTCTATTTTCTTTTAGTGAAATCATGCCTCCAAGATGTGGTAATGGAAGAAGGGTCGGCGACGCTCACTGACCTGCCCCACCAGCTCCAGCAGCCCCTCAGGATGACCCAATGTCCTCCGCAGAGTTTAGAGCGGAATTCCAGTTGCTTGCACAGACAGTCAATGAACCAGGTGAACCAGCAGGTGGTTTCGGTTAACACAAATGGGTCTGCAGAAGCTGCCCAAGTTCGGGACTTCCCCCGGATGGACCCGCCAGCCTTCCATGGATCTAAGGTGGGAGAGGAACCATAGGAGTTCATGGATGAAATTAGGAAGATCACCCGAATTATGGGTGTTAGCTCCTTTGAGAGTGCTGACCTGGCTGCTTACTAGCTGAAAGGGTAGCCCAGATATGGTACGATTAGTGGAAGGAAGGGAGACCAATGGGAGACAAACCGGTAGAGTGGGAGGAGTTCACAACAGCCTTCCTAGACAGATTCTTCCATCGGGAGCTCAAGGAGGCTGAGGTGGAAGGATTTATGAATCTGAAACTAGGAGATAGGACGGTGAAAGAGTATGTGGAGGAGTTCACACAGTTGTCTAAATATGCTCTGGAGATGGTAGACGAGCCAAGGGCTTGCATGTTCAAGTTCTTCAATGGAGTATCGAACTTGGTCCTCAAGGAGTGCAAGACTGCGATGATTATAAAAGATATTAACCTCTCCAGCCTCATCATTCATGCTCAGCAGATTGAGGCAGAAAAGTGAAAAGACTTGGAGCGTGTCACGATCCGAATGTACACCCAGATCGTAGACATGGGACAAGGAGCCTCGAGGGACCCCAAGTCGACCCATGGCATGAGCATACATCTAATCCTAATCACATGAGCGGAAGACTTAGCATAAAAAGAACGTGATCATGACATAACAGAACGAAAAGCAAAACTAGACTCATACGATACGGTTAATTACAACTTGTAGTCTGATAAGCCTCTAATCATGAAAAGACGGGTTGATGGGACAACTCCCCAACTAACCCAACAATCTCGAAACTGAAAGAATAACATAGAGTCTGAATACATAGCCCTTGGAACATGAGGACTCACAACGTATGCTGAGAACAACTCCGAGAAAATCTATGGGTGAGGGTGAGCCTGAGAGCTGGGGCCTGTATCATAAAATGATACAACATAAAAAGTATGCAGTCAGTATGTGGAATGTACTGAGTATGCAAGGTAAGTAAAACAGACATTTAAAACATATATAAAATTCATAAATGATTATAATATTAGGACATCATGCTCATATCGTAAATAATCACAACATATCATAGGGCTCAAGGTTTCAAAACGTTCGTAACATAGCATAACCATGATCATAATAAAAGAGTTTTAATTAACATGACTTGAGTCAACATACATAATCATGACATGCAAAAATCATGAGGAACAGTGAGAGATTATCTTAACTAACATACCCCATATGAGCACACATGAAGCCCAACTTGTAACCCTAGTCGGGAGGGTGTTCGTACCTTGCCAAGGGTCGAACCATGAAAGTGTGACATCACCATGAAAAGGGCCATTTGGTCCTGGGACAGTCCCATAGGAGGTCCCAACATACCTACGGTGGCATGTTGTTTATGAGATCCAGGGCAGAACCTAGGCCCTGAACCTACTCGGTGTTCGATACTACTACCAAAGCATATATAGTGCTCATAGTATAACATGCATGGATTCATGAGCTAGTTAAATCATGATAATCATAAATATGATTGAACATACGTGAACTAGCCACGGAATGAGGCCCATAAGTCGGCCAAAAACATAATTCATAATTCATAAGATTCATACATACTTGTAGATCATGCATATAGCTTGAATTTCATAAAATCATAAGGGGTAACATAATAAATTCATGATTTAAACCATAATTCATGCTGGGCTTATAGAAATCATAAATGGGTGAATAGATCATAAATCGATTCATCATGGGGCATGCATAATTAGGCTTAAACACATAGAACTCGAAATCGATGAAATCATAAATGATTTAAATAATAAAAACTAATTAAAACCTATAGATTATAATAAGATTTTAAAATCACAAAATCCATAATCAAATTATTAGAGTTTAAGTAAACCAAATTCAAACCCCATGAGTTTTTATTGAAATCTTTGTAAAAATCATAGAGGAGGGACATGGGTGTGAAAGAAATCACCCATTGATAGCCTTACATGCCTGGGATATCTGATTCTTAACTTCCCTTGAGTACCCTAGAATGAAATTGGAAGAATTGAGGAGAAGATCCTAGAATCTCCCTTGATTGTCTCTAACTATGAATGAACAGAAAATATAACTTAACCCTTTTAAATTTCCCTATTCATAACCCAAAACGTCGCAGTTTAGGCCTTAGGATCTTAGAAAATATGAAAAAACCCTTAGTATTTCGCAGAAAATAACTGCCAGGTGACCTTAACGGGTGACCTGATGATTCGTTACATGGCCAAACAATCTGTCACCTTGCCCGTCAGGTACACTGTTTTAACTAATCACTGGGGGTCTTAATGGACGACACCATGACTCGTTACGAGTGGCCACGAGTCGTGGCCACCACTCGTCAAGTGCATTGCCTAGTCTTTTATATTGTTCTTATCCTCCTCTCCATGGATGACCTAACGACTTGTGGTCTCTGACCGCGAGTCGTTCCCAAGCCCGCGGGGACTCCCTTTTCCTCAATCTTTTCCCATTCTCCCAGGCCTCTCCATGAGTCACCTGATGACTCGTCGGCTCTCCTCACTAGTCGTCCAATGACTCGTCCTGTGCCTACAACCCATATTTTCAGTTTTCCCTGTTTCAACTCCCGGGTCCGATCTTTGAGTTCCTGGGGTATTACAATATCTCCCCCTTGGGAACATTTGTCCTCGAATGTTAGAAACACACAGAAAACTCAGAAATAAGAAATAATCACATGCAAATATTGATTATTTAAACTGAAAACTGACGGAATGACTACCTCTAAAAAGAACTACACTGCTGAACTTAATTCAGACATCACATACATCTATCATGAAATAAATCAATCTTGCGCACATGCACTGAACATGGAAACTGATTAGAGAATTAGGGAAAAAACTGATACCTCAAACTGAAACTAAGCCGGTAGAGAACAGGTGAGGGTATTTAGCCATCATAGACACTTCGGCTCCCACATAGCTCCCTCACTATGTTGTTTTCTCCATAATACCTTCACCAAAGCTACTTTTTTGTTCCTCAGCCTCCGAACCTGACGATCCAAGATTGCAACAGGAATTTCCTCGTAACTTAGGCCATCTCTCACATCAACACTATCCACCGGGACAATCAAGGCTGGATCACCCAAGCACTTTTTCAAGAGCGATACATGAAAGATGGGATGAACTTAAGATTAACTCTGATGGCAAGTCCAACTCATACGTTACCTTACCAATTCTTCTCATAACCCGGTAGGGACCAACATAGCGGGTACTAAGTTTTCATTTCTTTTCGAACTGCATGACTCCCTTCATGGGAGACACCTTCGGGAATACCCAATCGTCCACCTCGAAGTCCAACTCTCTCCTTCTCACATCAGCATATGACTTTTGACGACTCTGAGCAGTTTTCAGCCTGTCCCTTATCAACTGAACCTTCACCATAGCCTCATGAACTGAGTCTGGACCTATCATAGCTGCCTCACTAACCTCAAACCATCCGATGGGAGATCTACACCTCCACCTATAGAGAGCCTCGAACGGTGCCATTTGGATGTTGGAGTGATAACTGTTATTGTAAGAAAACTCGATCAAGGGCAAGCGATCATCCCAAGTACCTTTAAAGTCCATCACACAGGCTCTCAACATATCCTTGAGATTCTGGATTGTCCGTTCTGGCTGACCATTCATTTGCAGATGAAATGCTGTGTTGAGCTTAATCTGAGTCCCAAGCCCTTTTTGGAAAGACCGCCAAAACTGAGAGGTAAACTAAGTACCTTGGTTTGAAATAATAGACAAGGGAACTCCATAAAGTCGAACAAACTACCGAATATACAATTTAGCATAATCATCCATTGAATATGTGGTTTTGACTGGTAGAAAGTGTGTAGCCTTGGTCAACCTGTCTACACCACCGAAATAGAATCATACTATCGGCGAGTACGAGGTAGTCCTGTAATGAAATCCATATTAATATTTTTCCACTTTCAAGTGGGAATGCTAATATCCTAAAGTATGCCTCCCGGACTCTGATGCTCAACTTTCACTTGCTGACAGTTCGGGCACTTGGCTACAAATTCTGCAATATCCTTCTTCATACTGTTCCACCAATATATTTCCTGTGAATCATGATACATCATGGTGGAACTCGTATAGATGGAGTACCTGGACCTATGTGCCTCATGCAGTATTCGGTACCGCAAATTATCGACATCGGGAACACACAAATGACCCTGGTACTGCAACATATCATCTCCACATTGGGAGAAAACCTCCACCTTTTGAATTCGAATGACATCCTTCAGCTTTACTAGAAATAGATCCTCATCTCGTTTGGCTTTAACATCCGTCACCAAGGACGATTCTGATCCATTTTGCACAACAACGACGCTATCGGTCGAGTCAACCAATCTAACTTCCAACCTCGCAAGTCGATGGACATCCTTCACCAACTCATTCTTTCCCTCATCCACATGGGACACACTTTCCGTAGAGAGTCTACTAAGTGCATTCGCAACCACATTAGCCTTGCCCTGGTGGTAAGAACACTCATGTCGTAGTCCTTTAGCAACTCCAACCACCTCCTTTACCAAAGATTGAGATCCTTCTGCGTGAACACATATTGCAAGCTCTTGTGATCCGTGAACACATCCACGTGGACCCCATACAAGTAATGCCGCCATATCTTCAATGTGAACACCACCACAACCAACTCAAGATCATGGGTCGGGTAATTCTTCTCATGGATTTTCAACTGTCTCAAGGCATACGCTATCACCTTCCCATGCTGCATCAACACACACCCAAGTCCGATTCTGAAAGCATCACAATATACTACAAAACCATCGGTACCCTCAAGTAGGGTCAACACTAGTGCTGAAGTGTGTCGGATCTTCAACTCTTGAAATCTTTTCTCATAAGCCTCAGACCATTGAAACTTCACCTTCTTTTGAGTCAACTTGGTCAAAGGTGCTGCAATATATGAGAAACCCTCAATAAATCTTCGGTAGTAACCCACTAAGCCCAAAAAGCTCCTGATATCTGATGGGTTCACCAATTTGGGCCAATTCTTTACCACCTCAATTTTTTGAGAATCAACCTTTATGCCCTCACTCGATACCACATGGCTCAAGAATGCTACAGATTCCAACCAAAACTCACATTTTTTGAACTTCGCATACAACTTAATGATCCTTGAGGGTCTGAAGCACTACTCTCAAGTGAGAGACATGCTCCTCCTCTCTTCGAGAGTATATAAGGATATCATCGATGAACACGATCACGAACATGTCTAGATATTGGTTGAATACCCTGTTCATCATGTCCATGAAAGCTGCAGGTGAATTGGTTAGTACAAAAGAAATAACAATAAATTTGTAGTGACCATATCGAGTCCTGAAAGCGGTTTTTAGGATTTCACTCTCCCGAACCCTGAGTTGGTGATACCCGGATTTGAAGTCAATCTTGGAGAAACACTTGGCACCCTGAAGCTAGTCAAACAAATCATTGATCCTGGGTAAAGGTTACCTTTTATTGATGGTGACCTTGTTCAATTGTCGGTATCAATACACATGCGAAGGGAACCATCTTTCTTCCGAAAAAATAACACCGGTGCACCCCATAGAGACTTGCTCGGCCTGATAAAGACCTTATCTAACAAGTCCTTCAACTGATCCTTTAATTCCTTTAGCTCAGCTGGGGCCATCCTGTAGGGAGAAATAGCGAAGGGTTGCGTATCGGGTAAGAGATCAATGCCGAAATCAATCTCCCTCTCAGGATGAACACCTGGAAAATCTTTGGGAAAAACCTTCGGATACTCACACACTACCGGGATTGACTGGATAGTTGGGGTATCAGATTCAACATCCTTAACCCTAAATAGGTGATACATGCGTCCCTTAGAGATCATTTTCCTAGCCTTAAGATACGAGATAAATCGACCGACTGGTACAGCTGAGTTACCCTTCCACTCTAAAATTGACTTGCCTGGAAATTGGAATTCCACCTATGGGTCCTACAATTTATTAAAGCGTAACATGAAAACAACCAATCCATACCCAAAATGATGTCAAAGTTAGTCATAGCCAACTCTACTAAGTTTGCGGAGGTAACCTTATGCAACACTATAATGGGGAAACCTCTATACACTCGCCTAGCTACCACCGAATCATTGGTTGGAGTAGAGACTGAGAACAGTTCTGAAAAGATATCAGGGCTAACTCCAAAACTACTAGCAATATAATAGGTCACAAAAGACAAAGTAGCTCTTGGATCTAGCAAGGAATAAGAATCAATACGAAATACTTGCAACATACCAGTGACCACATCTGGTAAAGCCTCCTGCTCCTTGCGGGGTACTAAAGCATAAAACTTGTTTTGATGCTGACCCTCTATTGAACTAGTAGAGGCACCCTGCTGATGGGGACGTGCTGCTGGAGCTACAGAACTAGCTACCGTCGCATGGGTCCCATCGACCCCTGATCCGACTGAGGGGAAATCCCTAAGTCTGTGTCCAGGTTGGCCTCACCTGAAGCACGCATATGAGCCAACTAAGAATCTCCCGAGATGATTCTTTCCGCACTTCACACAAGCTAGAAAAGTGCACTCCACCTGCATGCTACCCCGATCCCTCGAGCCTAATGCCCTGCTCCTCTGATCCCCTCTGAACTTTGATTGCATACTGGCCGATGATGGGGCTGTAGCGATGGACCTGTGTTGGGACTGCTGACGCTGTCGACCCCCTGACTTGGCTTGAGAAACCCCATAGCTGTCGGTTCTGGCCTTCTTGGCCTCCCTCTGTCTCCTATAGACTGATTCTGGTGAAGCATGGTGATCCTGCAATCCTTGTCAAAGTAGTCCGCCACCCCATGCACAAAACGGCTTACTCGAGCCCTCTGGTCTGCCACCAACTCCGGAGCATACTTAGATAATCAAGTAAACTCCAATGCGTACTCCTGAATGGACATGTTTCCCTACTTCAAATTAACAAACTCGTTTGCTTTGAGCTCCCTCATCTCCCGAGGAAAGAACTGATCTAAAAATGCTGTGTGAAACTCTTCTCAACCTATTGGGCCTGCACCCACTGCCCTGGCATCCTTCCATTGCTTGAAGTATATGTGAGCCACCCCCTTAAGCTGATAGGAGGTCAAGTCAACGCACTCTCCATTGTTTACCCCCATAACCTGGGTGATCTTCGGAATCTCCTCTATGAAATCGTGTAGATCCTCATCCACTTTTGACCTCGTGAACTCCGGAGGACTCATCCTCAGGAAATCCCTCACCCTAGCTACGCTGTATTCCCCTTCTAAGGGAAATGCGCCACTGTTTGATTATGGACCTGGGCAGTCATGGCCTGTGCCAGCATCTGAATCGCTACCCTAAACTCAGGGTGGGGCTCTGATGCGTACTCCTCGTGAACAGGTGGGGCTCTGATGCGTGCTCCTCGTGAACGGGTGGGGCTGGTTGATGCTCACCATCACAGACATTCTCATGATCGTTGTCGTTACCATTGCTTCTAGCATTCATTCTGCGTAGAGGCATGATTCTGAAAACGACATTAGCATGAATTAGAAGGGTAAGGGACTTTCATCGCACGACATAGATCATAAAAGAAGGGAATATTTCCTAAACATCTTGTAGCCTCTTCGTTATAAGTGTGGCGCGCTTAACATCCATGAAAAAGACTCTACTTAACACAACTTTCAGACTCCCTAGGACACTTCAAACTTATGACTCTGATACAAAGTTTGTCATGACCTGAACGTACACCCGGATCTTACACACGGGACAAGGAGCCTCGACGGACCCCAAGTCGATCTATGGCATGAGCATACATCTAATCCCAATCACATGAGCGGAATACTTAGCATAAAAAGAACGTAGTCATGAAATAATAAAAGGAAAAGCAAAACTAGACTCAAACAATACGACCAATTCCTCTAATCATGAAAAGACGGGTTGATGGGACAACTCTCCAACTAAACCAACAATCCCGCAACTGAAAGAACAACATAGAGTCTGAATACATAGCCCTTGGAACATGAGGACTCACCACGTATGCTGAGAACAACTCCGAGAAAATCTATGGATTAGGGTGAGCCTGAGAGCTGGGGCCTGTATCATAAAATGATACAACATAAAAAGTATGCAGTCAGTATGTGGAATGTACTGAGTATGCAAGGTAAGTAAAA
>JACEIK010001100.1:267722-280200 GCA_018107945.1 Datura stramonium
GTATTGACTACTATCAGTTGAATAAGGTTGCTGTTAAGAATAGATACCTTCTACCTAGGATTGACCATTTGTTCGATCATCTTTAGGGAGCCAGCTATTTCTCTAAGGTAGAACTCAGGTCTGGGTACCATCAGCTAAGGGTCAGAGAATGTGACATACCAAGAAAAACTTTCAGAACTCGGTATGGTCACTATGAATTTGTGGTTATGTCCTTCGGACTGACTAATGCCCCCATAACTTTCATGTACCTGATGAACAGGGTTTTCAAGCCATATCTAGACATGTTCATCATTGTATTTATCGATGACCTTCTGGTATACTCCAGAAGTGAGGGAGAACATGCTAACCATCTGAGGATAGTGCTACAGATGCTCAGAGACCACCAGTTGTTCGCTAAGTTCAGCAAATGCGAATTATGGTTGAAGTCAGTGACTTTCCTTGGTCACATGTTCTTAGATGAGGGTATTTTGGTAGATCCTCAAAAGATGCAGCGGTGAAAGACTAGCCAAGACCTACTCCCCCAACCAAAATCAGAAGTTTCTTGGGTCTAGCCAGTTAGTACCTATGTTTTGTGGAAGGTTTTTCCTCCATTGCATCTCCTCTAACTAGGTTGACACAGAAAAAGGTGAAATTTCAATGGTCATATGTGTGTGAGAAGAGTTTCTAGGAGTTAAAGACTCGACTCACTACCGCTCCAGTGTTATCCTTGCCGGAAGGAACAAATGGGTTCGTGGTGTATTGTGACGCTTCCAGAGTTGGACTCGGTTGTGTTCTGATGCATCGGGGTAAGGTGATAACTTATACCTCCAGACAGCTCAAGGTTCATGAAAAAAACTATACGACTCATGACCTAGAGTTGGCAACAGTGGTATCTGCGTTGAAAATATGGAGGCACTACCTTTACGGGGCTCATATGGATGTTTTCACTGATCACAAGAGCCTTCAGTATGTGTTCAATTAGAAAGATTTAAATCTTCATTAGAGAAGATGGTTGGAGCTATTAAAGGACTATGACATGAGTGTGCTGTACCACCCGAGCAAAGCCAATGTGGTGGCTGATGCCCTAAGAAGGATGTCTATGGGGAGCGTGGCTCAGGTTGAAGAGAGCAGAAAAGAACTGGCTAAGGATATTCATAAATTAGCTCGGTTGGGAGTGCAGTTGGTTGATACAACTGAGGGCAGAGTAGTGGTGTAGAGTGGATCAGATTCCTTTTTGGTATTTGAAGTTAAGTCCAGGAAAGTTGAAGATCCCATATTGCTTAAGCTGAAGGAGGCAGTTCTCAGAAAAGAAGTGGAGGCTTTCTCCCAAGGGGGAGATGGTGTACTTCGTTACCAGGGTAGGTTGTGTGTACCAGATGTAGCTGATTTGAGATAGAAGATACTCGCTGAAGCACACAGTTTGAGATATTCTATCCATCCAGGTGCTACTAAGATGTGTCGTGATCTGCGGGATATTTACTGGTGGAATGGCATGAAAAGAGACATTGCAGACATTGTGGCTATTTGGCCGAACTGCCCGCAGGTCAAGGTGGAACATCAGAGACCAGGAGGTATGACTCAGGATATCAGCATACCCACATGGAAATGGGCAGAAGTGAATATGGATTTTAAAATTATCAGGCCACCCCGTACTCGTCGACATCATGACTCAATCAGGGTGATAATAGACTGGATGACCAAGTCAGCACATTTCCTCCCAGTTAAAACTACAGACTCAGCTAAGGATTATGCTAGGATTTATATCTAGGAGTTGGTCAGACTACATGGGGTGCCCTTATCCATTATTTCAGATAGAGGTACCCATTCACCTTGTATTTCTGGAAGTCATTTCAGAAAGGACTCGGTACCCAGGTCAAGCTCAGCACAACTTTTCACCCGCAGAAATATGGACAAGCCAAGCGGACTATCCAAACCTTGGAAGATATGCTGAGACCGTGTGTGATCAATTTCAAGGGCAGTTGAGATGATCACCTACCTCTCATTGAGTTTACGTACAATAACAACTACCACTCCAATATCTAGATGGCCCCATTTGAGGCATTGTATGGTAGGAGGTGTAGATCTACTATAGGGTGGTTTGAGGTTGGTTAAGTTACCGTGATAAGGCCAAACCCAGTTCATGAGGCTATGCAGAAGGTGCAACTTATCAGGAAGAGGTTGAAAACAGTGTCAGAAATCCTTTGTTGATGTGAGGAGAAGAGAGTTAGAGTTTGCAGTGGATGATTGGGTTTATCAGAAAATTTCACCCATGAAAAGGGTGATGAGGTTTAAGATGAAAGGAAAACTCAGTTTGAGATATGTGGGACCCTACATAATTCTGAAGCGAATTGGCAGTGTGGCATATGAGTTAGAACTACCTCCAGAATTAGCATCTGTGCTCTCAGTCTTCCATGTGTCATTATTAAAGAAGTGCATTGGTGATCCAACTTCAATTATGCCACTAGAGAGTGTGGGAATAAAAGATAGTCTCTCTTACGAAGAGGTCCCAATTCAAATCCTTGACCATCAGGTTTGTAAGCTGAGAAACAAGAAAGTCGCTCCGATGAAAGTTTTATTGAGAAACCAACTAGTTGAGGGAGTCGCATGGGAGGCAGAAGCAGTCATGATGGCCAAATACCCTCACTTATTCCCTTCTAGTTCAGTTCCAACATTAGGTACTAAATCCCTCCTCAATACTCTGTTCAGTTCCATACTCATCAGCTCTATTCAGATTTTCTATGTGCATTCTAGTTGCATCAACTCTGTTAGCATGGTTAAGTCAGTTCGGAGTCAATTACTCTTTCATAAACTAGCTCATATTCTTAGTCTAGGAATTGCAACTCTTTTCCTAGTTTTATAGCAGTTTTAGCCTTCATTCAAGGACGAATGATCCCAAGGGGGAGATATTGTAACATCCCAAAACTTTTCTAGACCAGACTCAAACCTTGCAAGAAAAATCCAAAAGAAAACCAGAAAAGTTTCCTCAGAACGATTGAGACAATGAGTCATGGTTAGCTCCAACGACTCGTTGTGTCAGTCGTGGTCAGCAATGCTTGGTCCCTTGGGAACTCATGGGACATGGAAAGACCTATTGTGAGAAACAACAAGTCGTCCTATCACTCGTTGGTTCCCCAACTCAGAATTCCTTTTCCAGGACCCCACGACTCTACCAATGAGTCTTCGTTAGAAATAATGACTCGTAGTGTGAGTTGTTGGTTAAGAATCGCAGAAACCCTCCTCAGGGCAACAATGGTAGCAATGACCTGTTGGGTCCACCAATGAGTCGTTATGTTTCCCATTGCTAGGCCTTTTAGATTTTCTCATCCAGTGATCACGGGAGGAACCAACGACCTGTTGGTTCATCCAATGAGTCATGATGTCTCCCGTTGACAAATCCAGTGACCCCAGAACCCAGACAGTAGGACTAATGACTGGTCCCAATGGGTCATGGTCTCAACCAATGACTCGTTGAGTTACCCATTGGTCCCTTGTCGGGTAGTTTTCTAGATTTTATTTCAGGGATATTTTTGTAATTTCCCACCTATTTAGTCCCTAAAATACGTCATTTTAAGCATATTTTCAAAGAATTTAGAGTGGTAAAATGGTTCTCCTCCCTCATTCCCCACTTAGACTTTCAGAAAATGATCGTAGAACCCAGGTCATTCCTCTCAAGAAAGAACTAGGGCTCTTTGTCAGTTGCTGAAGTTCAAGCTTTCTTCTCTAGGGATTTCTTATCTAAGTATGTGGGAATTCAACAAGGGAATCATTCTTCCTTTATGTCCCCAAAACCATTCTCTATTTTTTCTATCAGTTACAACCCCGTGGATTCGAAATGTAGAAAGTTTTCAGACAAAACTCTTTAAGATTTCAAGTGGAATATTAATCATGATATTAACTTCTTTAACATTCCCTATTTCAAGAAATTTTGTTAAACTAGTATATAGTGGAATGATTTAGCGCTAGTTCTCAGTTCAGTAGAATTTGAATCTTGCGGGTTGGACTAGTTTTCCCTGTAGCTTGATTCTATCAGTTTTGGGATGCCCATATTGTTAGTATATGTTGAAATACCAGTCAGATGCATGCTAGTCCAGTCTCAGTCAGATTATTAGCATACTTAGTGTTTTCTAGAAATGTCAACTGATCAGTTTAACTATAGTCATTTCTTGTGGTGTCAGTGGTGCATCCTAGTTATCAGTATTAGACTCAGTTATCAGATTTTAGTGGTTCTTTAGATAGTTATGACACTTCTAGATAAGTATCTCTAACCAGTCTTAGAATCCCCAGCTTCATATTTTAGTTTGTTCTTTAGACTGTTACGACGCTTACAGATAAGCAGGTATGGCCAGTGTTAGAATACCAGTTATAGAATATGGTCCGATAAGACGCTCAGGGTACTTACAGATAGGTATTCCTAACTTTGTCTTGGGCCCCAGTTTCGAGATATCAACTTAGTAGTCAATCTAGGACTATCTAGTGGGAGTAGGACTTAGCACCGAGCGTAATGGAGTTCCAGTGCGCCCAGGTTCCCAGAAATACGTTGCAATAGTAGGTTATTTTTATTGGCCTTATGGCCCCATACTTGTGATCACCAAGTTTATGCCTTTATACCCTGGAAAGGTATATTGGGTCCTACCGATGGAGTGTATATATCGGACTCCACGTCTAGCTCATGTGGTTATATGTCGGTTATAGACTCTCCCACTAGTCAGTACAGTTCTATTTAGCTCAACTCAGAACAATTTCAATTACTCAGTTTAGATCAGGTTAGTACAGTAGTTCAGATCAATATCACAGATTTAGGGCATGTCTTTGACCACCAGACAGGGTCTTTTTTACTACCTCAGTATATTTCAGTTTATTAAGTTTCATCATTTTAGTTGGTCATTGCATGTCATTACAGTTCAGTTATTTATTCTCTATGTTATGTTTTATCCTACTTACTCAGTACATTGAAAGTAGTGACGCATACCTTCTATGCTATATCATATTATGATACAGCTGCAGGTACTCAGTCTCAGCACCATTAGAAGATCTTCTCCAGGAGTTATTAGCTGCATTAGGGGTGATTCCTCACCTTTCGAGGATGATGTTATTTTCTTCAGTTATTTTCATTTAGTAGATTTTGGAGTTAGCTGGGGGCTTATCCCAGTAACTCATCAGATAGAGATGTCTTTCATACACAGATTCAGATTTTCAACTTTGTTTTCAATAGTATAAAGCTTTATGATTTAGTTTTTCATCATAAATGGCCTTTTATTTTTTTAAAAATTCCTCTATGATTACTCAGATTACAAGTGTTATGATAGACCGTGGGTTGACTTGGGGTTACTTGTGACTCCAAGTACCGTGTCTCATCCAGGGTATAGGCTCGGTCGTGACACGTGCATTCAATTTATGTACTCTTTAGAGGCTTTTGTGAGCTAGTTGTACGGTTTTAGTTTGATATGTGTCCTTGCTAGCTTTCCAAAGTTTGTTCAGTTGTACTGTGACTTTTTTGGCATCTTATCTCTTGTTATTGTATATCGAGACCTAGTCGATCCTTTTTTGAGTTATAGATGATTGTGACCACTGGTCTGGTTGTCTTGAGTGTTACAGTTACAAAAATTATATAGTTGGCTTTTTGGTCAGTTAGGTATCGGGATCTAGTCGCGCCCTCCCCCAGTTTGGAGCATGACAATACTTGGTATTAGAGCAAAGTCATGTCCTAAGGAGTCCACAAAGCCGTGTCTAGTAGAGTCTTGCTTATGGGTATGTTGTGTACAATACTTATAATCAGGAAGCTATAGGATATTTAGGAGTTGTTTCCATTTCTTTGATTAATAGTTCATGCTATAGAGCTAAGTCATAAGGTCTCCTATTCATGTTTATATTTCAGAGTATGTTGGTGACAAGAACAATGGATTCACCACCATTGGAAAGGGTACTAGTTGCCTTCTTGATGATCAGGGAGATATGTCACAGGCTCAGAGTGAGTCTCCTACTCTAGGTACTACAACCCCTCCAGCACCAGTTAGGGCCACCATGGACAGACATCCATCTTTGCCATCCCCAGCGGTACTTGAGGGCAATAGAGTTGTTGATCCCCCAGTGCCTGCCGCACCTTTTGCAGCTCCGGAGGATCGGGGCATTGAGGGAGCCATTCAGTTGATGGCTAGTAAAGCTGCTATCTAGGACCAACGGTTGGATGTAGTAGTAGGACCTAGAGGACATGCGTCTGAGAATTCTAGAGTCCATGAGTTTTTGAGTTTGAGCCCTTCAGCTTTCAGTAGATCTGATCCAAGTGAGGACCCTTAGGATTTTATTGATCAGTACATATAGGGTGTTGCAGGTGATACAGGCTACAGTTACAGAGGGAGTGGAGTCAGCAACTTTTAGGATATGTATGTAGCTAATTTATGGTATGAGGCTTTGGCTTAAACCAGGGGAGCCAATGCACCTCCAGCAGAATGGGAGGAGTTTTTAGAGGCCTTTTTAGATTAGTACTTGGCATAGAAGCTCTGAGAGGCTCGGGCTGAGAAGTTAATATTTGGAACAAGTCAGTATAACTGTACATGATTATAGCCTCAGGTTTAATTCCTTAACTAGGTATGCTCCACATATGGTACAGATGATGAGGGCTAGAGTCTATCGATTTGTGATAGAGTTGGGACCTCATTTGTCTCGCGATTGCATGGGGGTGTCTACCTAGGAAGATATGGATATCATGCGGATGCAGGCATTTTCTCAAAGGCAAGGATTTGATTCATCATTTGTGAGATACCTATAGGGGATAGGAGCAGAGGAAGCGGGCTAGGATTGCAGGATCTTATAGAGTCTCGACGAGACTTAAGGGCTAAATTATTTAGGTAGTCGACTCGGCCTATTAAGAGTGCTCCAACCCAGTTGTAGGGACAAGGAAGAGAGCGAGGCTCGGCTCTGTATCATTCTCGTTATCAGGAGATACCTCCTCTACCTCCTTGATGTTGGGCATATTCTTATGCCTATTTGTCACATTTTTACAAATTTTCAATCATATTTTGAGAAGATTATCCTTATAAAATTCAAGGTTTCATGAATGTGTGTGTGAAAAGAGATAAGGGATGTTTTTAGATGATTTTGGCGGGTAACACATGGAAAAATACTCAAAAAAGGTGCAAGGTATGAAGAAAGAAGAATTTGAGAAAAATTTGGACTAGTGAAATGGGAGAAGTGGCGCGCCAAAGCCTAAACTTTAGAGAAATTGTGCACAAGGTTTTTCTATGGTTGAAGTGGCACACCAGACCTTAAACTTTGGAAGAATTTTGATCAACACATTGGCGAAATGAGAGAAGTGGCATGCTAGAGATGATCCAAGCTTGAGAGATGATCCGGTGCATTAAGAGAAGTGTTGCGGCAAGTCCTGAACTATAGAATTTTGAATAACACCATGGTAAGATATCAGAAGTGGCACACCAGAAGACAAACTTCAGAAGAAATTCAAGCCAAGTTAGGCGAGATAGGTGAAGTGGCGTGCCAAGGCTTGTCTAGGAATTATTTTTCTAAGTTCAAAAGTTGGGTTACTTAAGGGAAAGGGGGAATTTGTTACCATGCTTACAAATACATTTCTGGGGGAGAGTTGATCATTCTATGCTATTTTGTGGGGAAGAGACAAGAAGTTTCATTTTCTTATTAGACACTTGAACATAAGTGGCTAAACTTCCTAATCTAGGGTTTTGGCCACAGCTTGATAGTTGAGGTTTGAAACTTCTTTTATGGTAGACGTTTAATTTTCTTTTCAACATTGTTTATGCTTACTTGATTTCTTATGTATTTATTAGTCTGATCACCTTTCGGATATTATCTATCGGCTCATTGGTTGAATTCGGAAGAGGGAATGAATGAGGGCTAAAAGAATCATAGAGTAGGTTTCAATTTCTTTTCAAAAGTTCAAGGAGTTGATTTCGTTATTGAGGATAGGGATATACCCTGCAATGCTACTTAGTCAAGTGAAGTATCTTCCTCCATCAACTCATGTTTCTTCTACAACCATAGGGATATAGGTGTTAGGGTTCATGAGATAGTTCTTGACTATTTGGGAGAATAGTTGAGAAATGAATTCATAACTTTCAACCAGAAGTCTTTAGAAAGATTTAGTCTATTGTATTTGAACTCGAAAATTCAACCTGAAAGCAATAGTGTCAAGACCCTAGTTTTTAATCATCATTTGAATTAAAACTTTCTTGCAAATGGATTCTTTTTATTATATTTAAATTACATTTAAAGTTGTAGTAGAAAGTAATCTCAAAACTCTTTTGAAATTTTACTTGTGTTTTTCTTGAATAATGAAATAAAGATCAACTTAAGCAATTAATCTGACAAATCTCTATGGGTACGATATTGGGACTTCACCATCCTATATTACTTAAAAACTATGTATGCTAGGGTGTGCATTTGGCGATATCAAGTTTTTGGTTCCATTGCCGGGGACTTGAATATTGATTAATTATTGTGGTTGGAATTTTTATTTCACTATTTTGTATTTTACGTTGGTGTGTGGTTGTTGAATATTTTAGGCGTTGTTTGTTTAGTGTGTGCTAGCTACCTGAAGTCTAGGAAAACCCTTGGCTCACTTTGATTTTGGGATAGAAAGAATGTTTCATCAGTTAGCAGTAATGGCAGAAAACAATGAGCAAGAATAGGCAACAACCAAGAAAGGATTCCAGTGCTAAACTTTGCTATGCTAAACTTGGTAAACGCTTCCAAAGAGATCATCAAGCCGGCCATCACTGAAAATTTTGAGTTGAAGGAGGGAATTGTGCGGTTGGTTCAAAACACTTGTCAATATCAGGGAATGCTGTATGAGGATCCCTACAGGCATTTGATGATATTTGTTGAACTAAGTGAGAACTTTCATTACATAAATATTTTTGATGAGTATGTTAAGCTCACTTTTTCCCTATTTTCATTGATTGGAGAGGATAAAGAATATCTTCAAATGAGCCAGTAGGGTCCATCACCACTTCGGAAGCTCTTTCTAGTGAGTTCATAAATAGGTTTTTCTCTTTGAGGAGAACAAAGGAGTTGAGAGGAAAGATTCCAGGATTTATTCAGAAGTATGGTGAGACCTTGGCTCAAGCTTGGGAGAGATACAAGATATCTACGAGTTTGCCAACAAAACATGCAGCAAAATGAGATCATTAGGCATAACATTATAGAGGGACTGGAACTAGAGTCTAAGATTCTAATCTATGAAACTGCATAGGAGAAAATCTTGTCCAAAATCTACGATGAGATAGAGGCTTTGTTGAATATCATGTCAGCGGGGAGTCAAGACTATCAAGACTAAGGCAGAGGTTTTGCAGCAACAAGGGTTCCATGGAAACTTGAGGTTGATGGTATGGCTGCAATTCGGTCTAATATTAGTCAGTTGGTGAATATGATCAGCAAGTTAGTGACCACACAATCAGTAGGTCAGGTTCATCAAGTTCAGCAAGTTCAGACTCCACCGCCATCATGTAAGGCATGTGTAGAGAGTCATGCTTATTCAGGTTGTCCTCTAAACCCAGAGTCTATCTATTTNGGAATAAGGTCTTAATGTAGGATTTTTAGGAAAATGTCATAATCAGGGCACACAAATGCAACTAGTCCCCTCTAGAGAGGAAATCAGAACTTTCAGAGACCCTCTAATAACTTTCAGAGAAATTAGGGCCAGCTGCCTAGCAGTTTCTTAGTGGAGACGTTGAAGCAATGGATGGTTCAGCAAACTCAGGTTGTTAATAAGATGCAAAAGTCAATCCATGAGTTGGAGAGACAAGTATGCTAGTTGACAATTCAACAAACAACTAGACCTCAAGGGACACTTCTGAGTAATACAGAGAAGAAGCCCAGGGAGAATGTCTGCGCAATTTTTTTGCATTGTGAAAAGAGTTGGGTTAAGTGATACCCAGAGACAACAAGGCAGCGGCAGAATGAGTTGCAGAGTCAAAAGAGGAGGTTGGTTAGTTGAGTAATTCACATAAAAAAGCATTTGAAGTTAGATCACCTCCTCCATTTCCATAAATATTTAGAAAGTAGATGGAGGATGCAATTTGTAAGAAATTTTTAGATGTCTTTAAGTAGGTGCATATGAATCTACATTGGTAGAGTTGTTGCAAGAGGTTCCAAAGTATGCCAGATATCTTAAGCATGTTATGGACTGTAAAAGAAGGCTCATAAAGTTTGAGACTATGAATCTCACGGAGGAATGAAGTTCCCAAGTAAGAAGCAAGATTCCAATGAAGCTGATGGACCCTGGGAGCTTCACTATTTTAGTCATCATTGGAAGCAGAGAGGTTAGCTTAACATTGTATGATCTGGGTGCAAGTTATTATTCTTATGCCTGCATCATTGTTCAGAACATTGGGGTTAGGAGAACCATGTCCTACAGTACACTGCAGTTGGTTGACAGGTCCATCATTTATCCTGATGGTATTATTAAAGATGTGTTGATCAAACTGGGACCATTCATCTTGTCAGTGGACTTTATCATCCTTGACTATGAAGTTGATGAACCAGTGCCCATAATTTTAGGAAGGGGATTCTTGGCTACAGTAGATACAGCTATAAGGGTGAGGTCAGGCAAGATATCTATGACTGTGGATGTTTAGAAAATGGTTTTTGATGCATTCAGGGCGGCATGATTGCCACCCTACTATGAGGAGCTAAAGACCGTCATGGAGGTAGCGCCTGAAATGTCTACTAAGGCCTTAGAGCAGCATGTGTCACAAGAAGAACCATCAGGAATTAAGGTTACAAATCATCTTGCTTAGTTGGAGGAGTGAGAAGTATTATATCGTGCCTCGATGTTAAATCAGATGTTGTACGGGAGGCAACCCATGAATGTCATTCCACGATTATAAATAAGGTGCTTCGTAGGAGGCAACCCATCTTTCTAATGTATTTCTATTTTGTAGAGAAACATAGGGAATTTGAGAAGAAAAAATGAAAAAAGAAAGTTGAAATTTTTTTACGTCTGGGGAGAAACAGCTGACGTGGCATGCCAGGTGTAAAACTTCAGAGGAAATTTTTTTTAGGTGGGCATAGTGGCTGACGCGTTGCACCAGGCCTCACTTACCCAAGAATTTTTTTCTAATTGTTGGGTGCAGTAACTGGCACGTCGACTAAGGGTAAGTTGGGAAATTTTTTTCTAGGTCCATGTGTCAAATTCGACCTAAGGACCCTAAATAAATATAAATCCCTTACCCATACCCTTTATTTTTATTTTCCATTTCTCTTCTCTCTTTAAAAAAGGTAAAAGAAAGAAAAATAGAGCTCCCTCTCCCTCTCTCTAAAGTAGCCATAACTTTCCTCCCCCTTTGTTGTCTTCTCCAAATCTTGGTGAAGCAAGATTATTCAACTCAAGTAAGTAAATTTCTTTCTTTCTTTAGTATTTAATTTTTTCAAAGAATGCTCCCATTAACCTCACTTCCCCAAATCAAAAATCCAAAATTTCCATTGTTGGGCAAGAATCTTGAACTTCATAATATGGATTTTCTATGAATAAAAAATCATATGCTCATTTTTCACATTTTTACCCATATTTTATCACGTTTTTAGAAGATTATCCTCATAAAATGATGTTTTCATGAATGTGTGTGTGAGAAGAGCTAACAGATGTTTTTAAATGATTTTGGCAGGTAACACGTGGAAAAATATTTTTAAAAGGTGCAAGATGTGAAGAAAGAAAAATTCGAGGAAAATTTGGCCTAGTGAAATAGGAGAAGTGGCGTGCCAAAGCCTAAACTTTAGAGAAATTATTCTCAAGTTGGTGTTATGGCTAAAGTGGTGTGCCAGACCTTAAACTTTAGAAGAATTTTGATCAACACCTTGGCGAAATAAGAGAAGTGGCATGCCAGAGAGCATCCAAGCTTGGGAAAATTTTCTAACACTCTAGTGCATTGAGAGAAGTGGCGCACCAGGTCCTGAACTATAGAATTTTGACTAACACCTTGGTGAGATAGCAGAAGTGGAGCGCCAGAAGCCAAACTTCAGAAGAAATTCAAGCCAAGCCTAGCAAGGCAGGTAAAGTGGCACGCTAGGGCTTGTCCGGGAATTATTTTCTAAGTTGAAATGCTGAGGAACAGACAAGAAGTTTCATTTTCTTCTTAGGTTTTTTTCTTCATTACTCTTTATCTTTGTTGATTTGAATGATGATTTCTTTAGGTTTACACTTGAACATGAGTGTCTAAACTTCCCAATCTAGGGTTTTGGACACAACATGATAGTTGAAGTTTGAAAGTTCTTTTGTGGTAGACATTTAATTTTTCTTTTCAAGATTGTTTATGCTTACTTGATTTCATGTGTATTTATTAGTCTCATCACCTTTCAGATATTATCTATCAGCTCATTGGTTGAACTCGGGAAAGGGAATGAATGAGGGTTAAAAGAAGCATAGAGTAGGTTTCAATTTCTTGTCAAAAGTTCAACGAGTTGATTTCGTTGTTAAGGATAAAGATATACCCTGCAACCCTACTTAGTTGAGTCAAGTATCTTCAACCGTCGT
>JACEIK010001100.1:304293-320557 GCA_018107945.1 Datura stramonium
CTTCTATAATCAACACTTGCGGTAGTTAATATCACACTTGAACTTGATAGTTAGCTGAATTGGTCCAGTCCCTGTGGGTTCGACATCCGGCTCTTAAAAATGGCCACTATATTAATTGTACGACCCGTACACTTGCGGGGCTCATCAATGCCACCACTAGAGCAATGCTAGTTGATGATGTAGAAGATGATGATGATGATCAAGGTTTTAATCTTGATAATGATGACTATGTTTAGAGGCCCAAGAAGTTTCTTTTCTCTCCCTACTTGTTATGACATGTATGTGCATTGGGGACAGTGCACTATTTAGGTGTAGGGTGGAGAAAATGTATTTTCTTTTTATTCTATCTTTTCTATATTATTAGAGTGGGCTGTAGTAATGGTTATCAACATTCTGTTTTACATAGCTTGGTTTTTAATAAATAGTGTATGGATGGCTGTGGAAACTGCAATATGCTATGTTATCTGTTTGTTCATCCCTGGTTGTTTGTTTAGTTTAACTGAGAGTCAAATTTTTTTAGAGTCCGTCATAGGTGTAATGACTGGTCCCGTTGATGGACTTTCATAGGTTTGATCCAAATACATTCTAATGCACTTTGACATTTAGGAATGAAGGTTCCACTGGTGTAACAATTCTAAGGGAAAGGAAAAAGATCTGGATGGCAAGATGAGAAAAATAAAATAGAGGGGTGCCCAAAGAATAAAATGTTTACTTGCTTCTAGAAAATAATGAAAAGATTCTTTATAGTTCATTATTTTTTTGATCTGTTAAGCATAAACTAACAGGAAAGTAGTGTGAAAAAGGGCATGAGAAAAGAGAAAAAGGGGATTAGTGAAAGGAGAGGTAAGCAGTAAGCGCAAGTGGTGGACAAGAAGGATGAAGTGAAAACATGACTTAAAGTGCTTAGGATTGGTAGCCACTATTGAAATAATAATTTCTACCCATCCCTTAGATGACATTACAACCAGAAAAAGTCCTTATGATCTTATTCTTTTTGAATTGATTGAGAAATCTGACTATACATGAGAGGCAAGCCTATGGTATTTTGCATATGTATGAAATATCATTTGTGAGAGTGAGTGTGCCTTTTTGACTTATTTTCAAGTTCTTGAATTGATAAATGAGGAAAGGAACATCACTAAATAAGTTAGGGCACAAGATGGTCAGAGTCGGTGTATTATGAGTCATATTTTCATATTTAATCATATTGGCCCCATTGTGATTATAAGTTATGGGTGTGAAGAGAAGTGGTGAATGTGTGATAGAGATTTTCATGAAATTCTTGAAATTAGAATACTTTTGTGGAGGAAGAAGTTTCTTGAATAGAATGATTCTTTAATTTTGAAAATATTATGTTGTTGAAAATTCACACCAAATTATTATGGAAAGTTAGTGAACATCATGTAAATTTTTGGTTGTGTATATTGTGACTACTTTCACACTTGAGTTGTTGGGAATTGAGAATTATGAATTTAGGAATTAAAGTGAGTGGCTAATTTAAAGCACTATTGTGGAAAGAAAATAGAAAAAAATAAGAGGAGTGTGTGAAATCATGAATATGAGCTGCGATATAAAGTTGGTTAATAAATTGGATTGATGAGATTTGGAATGATAATTGGAGAATTATGAATACCGTATTTAACAAATTCTCACAATTATGCTAGGAAATTATGTGTGAGGTCATTTTGCGTCTCCTACACCTAAATAGCTAGACTTGATGTTCATGAACTAATTTTGTGTTAGCATTGATTTTCGGTTGGCAGGTGCAATGGCCTCACGAGCAAACAATGGCAAAGAGGTAGCAACCTCAAGCAAGGAGATCAAATGGCATAGAAAAAGAGTCGCACCAAGTTCCTCGGTCCCAAAGGCACCCCTTGCTAGGTGTTTCGGAGCTAAGGTTTTGGAGGAACATAGGCTCAAATGGTTCAATGCCCAAAAAAAGCCAAATATGCCCCAAAGAATTGGATTGATGAATCCCCTTTGGCACTTGAATTCCCCACCATTCGTGCACAATCCATGAGTAGGGCTGGGTTATGTATTTGCTGAGCCGGAGGAGTGCAACCCCACCTTACTGAGGGAGTTTTATGCCAACTAGAACACCTCTTATAGATAGAGCACAAAGATCAAGGTGCTGGGTCAAGTGGTCCTTCTCACTGCCAGGTCCTTCAGTGCATTTCTTGGCATGCTAGTGGTGGATCTAGAAATGTATTTCTTGTTGCTTGAGAAGCCTCCATATCGTTAAATTTTCCACAAATTCTGTAGAGAGCTTTAGCTTCTCGGTGGGGAAGAAGTGAGACTGGTGTTCATTCGACACTCTCCTTCTCCTACTTGACTAAGTAGGCCAGAGTTTGGATTAAGTTGGTTAGTGTTGTACTCCTCCCGAGGAAATATACCACTGAGATCACTCAAGAGAGGGTAGTTTTGGTGTACATGCTGTTGAAGAGGCTTGGAGCGGTGCTTAGGGACAACATGTAGCAGCCAAGGGACAATTTCCATTGGTAGTATTGTTTTGGTAGTCTATTGACTTAATTCTTAAGGGAGCTTGTATTTAGGAAAAAGAGGCTGACCTTCACCTACCCTTAGCAGGGAACTTGGCAGGAAAGTTAATTAATGTTACAAAGGTCAAGGAGCCAAACACTATAAATGACCTAGCTCTCACTCTAGTTGAGCGCCATGTCAGGATGACAGTTAGAGAGGTCGTATGTTTGGGATATTTGAGTTGTAGCTGAAAATTAGGGGTAGACCTGCGATTGCTGAGGAGATATCTACACTATGTAGAGGATTGACACCCACTCACAAATAGTTCTATGATGATGTGCAAGGTGGGACCAACTTTTGAGGAGCCACTAGATAATTATGAGCCTACAGTGCTGACTGATGCAGTTGACAACAATAATGAGGATAATGAAGATGATGCCACCACTAGAGCAATGATAGTTGATGATGTAGAAGATGATGATGATGATCAAGATTTTAATCCTTATGATGATGACTATGCTTAGAGGCCAGGAAGTCTCTTTTGTCACCCTACTTGTTATGAAATATTTGTGTGTGGGGTGGAGGAAATAGATTTCCTTTTTATTCTATCTTTGCTAGATTGTTAGAGTGGGCTGTAGTAATGATTATCAAACTTCTGTGTTACTTAGCTTGGTTTTTCATAGCTAGTAAGTGGATGGTTGTGGAAACTGCAATATGATATGCTATGTGTTTGTTCGTCTCTGGTTTTTTGTTTAGTTTAATTGAGAGTCAAATTTTTTTATAGTCTGTCATAGGTGTAGTGACTGATCTCGATGATGGATGGATGACAACCATTTTAAGTGAAAATTAGTCACATTTTTTTATTTTTAGGTTGAAGTAAAAAATTACCACTTGCGTGCTCTTGACGTTCACTTAGAAGTTAAGCTAGAAGCACAAAATGGTAATCTTGAATGCATGAGAAGTAAAAATTCCATGAGCAACTCATAGGTTCTTTAACTTGACTTAAGAAGAAAACATTGGGATTAATAATGAAATTCATTTAATATGATTGTGTGGATATGTGGCCATAAGAAATTGATTGAGATCATGATTCCATGAGGGGTGAGCTTGAAATTGTTGTGTTTAATACATAGAGTAACATCTAGAACTTGACTGACATGTGTGTATGATAGTTAGTTGTTAAAAAGGTAAGATATGATTAAGACATTTCTTTGATATACCCATTTTTGTCCATTATTTTGTACCTCCTTTAACATTATCCCTAGTCAACCCCATTGAGATGTAAGACTTTTTTTTATCCACAAAAGAAGCCCAATGCCCTTTGTTGTGTGACCTCTAGAAATTTGATCCAAAGAAATTCTAATTCAATTTGAGATTTAGTAATGAAGGTTCCACATGCGCAACAATGTTAAGGGAAAGGAAAAAAATGTGAATGGCAAGATGAGAAAAATAGGAAAAAGGGGTGCCCACAAAATAAAATATTTACTTGCTGATAGAACATAAAGAAAAGATTCTTAATAGTTAATTATTTTGGTCAATATAATAAGCATAAACTAGCAGGAAAGTAATATGAAAAAGGGCATGAGAAAAGAGAAAAAGGGGATTAGTGAAAGGAGAGGGCAAGTGGTAGACAAGAAGGATCAAGTGAAAACATGTCTTAAAGTGCTTAGGATTGGTAGCGACTATTGAAAAAATAATACCTACCCAGCCCTTAGCCGATATTACAACCAGAAAATGTCCTTATGATATTATTCTTTTTTAATTAATTGAGTAATCTGACTTTACATGAGAGGCAAGACTATGGTATGTTGCATATGTATGAAATATTATTTGTGAAAGTAAATGTGCCTTGTTGACTTATGTTCCAAGTTCTTGAATTGATAATATGAGGGAAGGAACATCACTACATAAATTAGGGCACAAGATTGTCAGATTCGGTGTATTATGAGTCATATTTTTCATACTTAAACATGTTGGCCCCCTTTTGAATAGGATGAGTCAATTGTAGAAAGTGTGTAGTTTCGAATGAGAAAAACTTCTTTGTGTATATGTCGTGGATTGTTAGTGAATTGATGAACCACCATATGCTCTGTTGTGGCTACTTGAGTGAGAATTGATAGACGTGGCAAGTGGTGTGTTAAGAAGTGTTTGTTGCATTAAAGTAAGGATTTTTCGAGGGAGAATATGGTTTAAGTGTGGGTTGGTGATGTTAGACATATTCTTATGCCCATTTGTCACATTTTTACCCATCTTTTATCATGTTTTGAAAAGATTATCCTTATAAAATTCAAGATTTCATAAATGTGTGTGTGAAAAGAGCTAATAGATGTTTTTAAATGATTTTTGTAGGTAACACATGAAAAAATACTCAAAAAAGGTGCAAGGTGTGAAGAAAGAAGAATTCGAGAAAAATTTGGCCTAGTGAAATGGGAGAAGTGGCGCCCAGAGCCTAAACTTTTGAGAAATTGTGCTTAAGTTAGTGCTATGGCTGAAGTGGCGCACCGAAACTTAAACTTCAGAAGAATTTTGATCAACACCTTGGCAAAATGAGAGAAGTGGCACGTCAGAGAGGATCCAAGCTTGGAAAAATTTTCAAACACTCTGGTGCATTAGTGAAGTGGCGCGCCAGGTCCCGAACTGTAGAATATTTACGAACACCTTGGTGAGATAGTAGAAGTCGCATGCCAGAAGCCAAACTTCATAAGAAATTAAAGCCAAGTCTAGTGAGTTCGGTGAAGTGGCACACCAATGCATGTCAAAGAATTATTTTTCTAAGTATAAAAGCTGAGTTACTCAAGGGTAAAAGGGTTTATTTATTACCTTACTTATAAATACATTGCTAGGGCATTTGTTAGGGGGAATCGAAGATTTACGCAGTTTTGTGGGGAAGAGACAAGAATTTTCATTTTCTTCTTAGGGATTTTTTCTTCATTACTCTTTATCTTTGTTGATTCGAACGATGATTTCTTTGGGTTTACACTTGAATATGAGTGGCTAAACTCCCTAATCTAGGGTTTTGGCCACATCTTGATGGTTGTAGTTTGAAGGTTCTTTTATGCTAGACATTTAATTCTTGTTTTCAATATTATTTATGCTTACTTAATTTCATGTGTATTCGTTAGTATAATCACCTTTCATATATTATCTATTGGCTTATTGGCTGAACTAGGGAGAGGGAATGAATGAGGGTTAAAAGAAGCACATAGTAGGTTTCGATTTCTTATCAAAAGTTCAAAGAGTTGATTTTGTTGTTGAGGATAGGGATATACCCTGCAATCCTACTTAGTTGAGTCAAGTATCTTCAACTGTCCTGTAATACCCGAAAGCCTAAGATCAAACCCAAGGGTTGAAGCGGAGAAAAGCAGGAATTTTTGCACCAGGTCACAGGATGAGTCATCCAGTGACCCGTGAGGTGCACCACGAGTCGTTAGGTGACTCATGGAGTGAACGGAGAGTTTGATTGGATTTTTGGTCTGGGGATTAACCATAGGTGAAGCCACGATTCATGGTCAGGACCACGAGTTGTAAGGTTGTTCGTGATCAGGAGTTTGACTTGGATGTTGAAATGATTAGCGGTGTTCCCAACGACCAGTCGCCACGAGTTGTCAGGTACACCAGCAGATTGAAGACTTCTAGTGTTGGAAACAAATTCTAGTGATGAGTCATCCCCTCAAGCATTGAGTTGTCCAGTCCCTCATTGGGAGTGCCAGTATGATTTTTCCTGTGAATTTAATAAGGGATTTTTTGTAATTTCTACGTTCGTAAGATGTAAACTACATCGTTGTAAGGTCAGTTAAGTGTGTTTTCAGAGGGTTTATCTCATTCTAAGCCTATCCCTTTCCATGCATGCAATCTTAGAAGTTTCTAAGGGTGATCAAGCCTAGAAGTTCATCAATTCTTCTTCAATTTCCTTTGGGAATTCAAGAAGGTTGTGAAATCAGAAGTACCAATGCATGTAGGGTTATGAATGGCTGTATCCATCAACTCCCATGCCCAATCCTTTTTCAAATTCATGGAAATTCTAAGTTGATGAATCTATGAGGTTTTAACTCAACTTGTGAATTCTCTAAGTATCTATCATGGGTATAATCTATTCATGTTTCTAAGGTTCAATTATGATTCATGGGCATGTTTTATAATATTTTCAATTACAATTCATGTTTTCAAAGTTTTACAAACTATGATGCCCAATTATAAATGTTCATGAAAAGATGAGATTATGATACATGTTTTCAAGAATGATGAGATGTATATAATAAAAGTACGATTTTGAATTAGCCATGTCTATATTCATGTTTTTAACTATTAAAGTCTATTTCAAGTATGTTTAAGTTTGGGAAAGCCCATATGATCAAGTATGTTTCATGATTTATTCGATTTTATGTATTAACTTACGACATGGATTTTTAGAGTCTAGACTCCACTCTTTTCAACTTGTGGTATGGTTTGAGCCAAGGCTCCTCATGTTATGTTTTCAGATTGTGTATATCATGTTATGATTCAACTTCTTCACTAGACAATGGTTCAGCTTCATTAAAAAATGATGGAGAGCATATGCATGTTTTTGAGAGTAGTGTCTAGCACGAGTGGGCTAAGAATAGTCAACCTTTTGCCTTAGAAGTACGCGCCAATGTAGGTATGATCAAATACTCAGGACCTCCCTTCTGAGCTTCCCCTGCCTGAAGGGGGACTTCATCTTGATATCGATATCATGGTAGCGTTCTTAGCCCTAGCAAGACTTGGGACGGCTCTGCCCACTTGAGTGTAATAGTCGGAACCGTGTAAGCTCTATCGTGGCAATGTCGATTATATGACGATTCTCCCATTGTTCCTCATGATAATTATTATGCATGTTCATCAGTCATGATATTATGTTTTCAGCAGGTTTGGCCCAATGTTCAATTTTATTTATGAATAATCAGTTTCAGCTTTGGGTCATTCGATTCAGTTATGCTATTAAGTTATGTTTAAATCACGTTTTCTGATAATAGCATGCAAGTCCCACTCTCATAATCTTATGATAACATGTTTTATGATATGCATAATTTCTGATGTTAATTACTTAGTGGTTTTACTTACCTTGCATACTCGATACATTCCACATACTGACTGCATACTCTATGTTGTATCATTTCATGATACAGGCAGTCCCGCAATTAGTTAGATCTTCCGAGTATCATCTCCCAGCCAGAGTTGGTGAGTCCTAATCCTTTGAGGACCCTTCTTTCTGTTGTATTCAGTATTTTCAGTTTCAGACTTTGTGAATTAGTTAGGGTCTTGTCCCATCAACTCGTCAGCATGTAGAGGCTTGTCAGACACAGTATGTTTTCAATTTCAGATTGATGTTATGTATTAGATATTCGATGCTATCAGATTTTCAGACATTTGCTATTTTATATATGTTAGACTTCCACATTATTATATTGAATTTAGATGTCATGTTCATGCCATGGGTCGACTTGGAGCCTCTCGGAGTTCTTTGTCCCATATCTCTATTAGGGCCTATGTTTGGGTTGTGACAAAATTGGTATCAAAGCACAGTTTTGGAGTGTCCTAGTGTGTCTAAAAGCCGCGTTAAGTAGAATCTTTTTCATGGGATGTGAAGCACGCCATACTTATGACGAAGAGGTTACGAGACGTCTTAGGAAATGTTCCATTTTTCATGATCTATGCCATGTGATCAAATGTCTCTCTATCCTTCTAACTCATGCTATACGCATTTGCAGAATCATGCCTCCTCGCTGAGTTAATGGAAGAAGAAACGAAAATGGAAATGGCGACGAGAATGAAAATGGATATGGGCACCAGCAGGCCCCACCATCCCCTGAGGATCATGTACCCGAGAAGGTGGCCCATGTGGAGTTTAGAGCTACCGTTCAGATGTTAGCTCAGGCATTGGCCGCCCAAGTCAACCAACAGGCAGTAGTGCATGTCCCTCAGAATGGGAATACGGCAGCAGTGAGGGTTAGAGATTTTCTGAGGATGAACCCTCCGAAGTTCCTTGGGTCAAAGTTGGACGAGGACCCCTACGAGTTTATTGATGAAATTCAGAAAATCACCCAAATCATAGGGGTGACCGAGGAGGAGTGCACAAACTTAGCCTCTTATCAGCTAAAAGGGTTAGCACACATCTGGTTCAGGCAATGGAAGGATAGCAGGAAAATTAGAGCAGGCCCCATTGGTTGGGATGAGTTCCATACCGCATTTTTGGATCGGTTCTTTCCCCAAAAGATGAGGAAAATCAAAGCAGCAAAATTTGTGAACTTGAGGTAAAACCACATGACGGTCCAGGAGTATGCTCTAGAGTTCACCCACCTTTCTAAATATGCACCTGAGATGGTGGAAGACTAGAGTTCTCAAGTGAATCAATGCTTGCAGGGGATAACAAACTATTTGGTCAAAGATTACTGGGCCACAATGCTTCATCAGGACATTGATTTTTCACGGATAGTTCTGTACGCCCAGAAGATAAGGCTGTGCAGGTGAGTTAGCGGGAGAGAGAGGCCAAGAGGGCCAAGACTGATAGCTTTGGGTTCTCCCAGCAGAGACCTAGTGGTGGGCATCGTCAACAGTCCCACCAGAGATCATCAACCCCAACGCCATCAGCAGCAAGTGTGCCATCCAGATCTAGGTGTGACCAGAGGGGACGAGCATCAGGCTCTCGAGGTCAGGGGAGCAGATCAGTGGAGCCAAGTATTCCAACTTGTGACAGGTGTGGCCGGAGATACACTTTAGTACTTAGAAGGTATAGGTGCTTGTTTTGGGTGTGGGAATCCTGGACATATGCTTAGAGATTGCCCAGCAGCTAGACTGGGCAGTGGTATAGGCCAGGACTTAGCCACTAGTTTAGTAGCCCCACCAGCACGCTCAGTTCTGCAGGGAGCCTCCACTAGTGTAGGTGGTGGTCAGCGTCATAATAGATTCTATTACCTCGCATCTCGTCAAGAGCATGAGACCTCTCCAAATGTAGTCACTGGTATGTTACGAGTATTCCACCTTGATGTATATGCATTGTTATATCCAGAGGCTACTTTGTCTTTTCTGACGCCCTATGTAGCTAGTAGTTTCAGAGTCAGTCTCGAAATCCTATTAGAACCCTTCTAAGTCTCTAATCCAGTCGATGATTTAGATATAGCTCAATGGGTATATAGAAACTGCTCTGTCTCAGTCCTTCAGTAAGTCACCTCAGCAGATTTAGTAGAACTAGCCATGGCAGATTTTGATGTTATCTTTGGCATGGATTAGCTACACGCATGTTAAGCCTCAGTAAATTGTAGAACCCGTGTGGTAGAGTTCCAATTTCTAGGTGAGCCAGTCCTAGAGTGGAAGGGTAGTTCAGTTGTGCTTGTAGGTCATTTCATTTCCTACATTAAGGGAAGAAAGATGATTTCTAAGGGTTGCATGTACCATCTAGTTAGGGTTAAGGATGCTACGTCCAAAATCCCAACCATCCAGTTAGTTCCTATAGTGTGAGAATATCCTGAAGTGCTTCTAGATGATTTACTAGGAATTCCTCTCAAGCAGGAGAACAATTTTGGCATTGACCTTCTTCTCGATACGTAGGCTATATCTATTCCTACTTATAGAATGAAACCAGCTGAGCTAAAGGAGTTGAAGGAGTAGTTGAAAGATCTCTTAGACTAGGGTTTCATCAGACCAAGCAAATCCATGTAGGGTGCACCAGTTCTCTTTGTCCGGAAGAAGGATGGTTCCCTTCAGATGTGCATTGATTACCGACAGTTGAACAAGGTCACCATTAAGAATAGGTATACTCTCCCCAGAGTTGATGACTTTTTTGACCATCTTTACTGTGCCAAATGTTTCTCAAAGATAGACCTCAGATCCAGGTATCATCAGCTTAGGGTTTGGGAGAGTGGCATGCTGAAGACAGCCTTCAACACTCAGTATGGTCACTATGATTTTGTAGTTATGTCTTCTGGACTAACGGATGCTTCTGCAACTTTTATGGATTTAATGAACAGGATGTTCAAATTGTATTTGAATATGTTCATGATCTTGTTCATAGATGACATTCTCATATACTCTCTGAGCGAGGAGGAACATGTCATTCATTTTAGGGTGGTACTACAGACTCTTAAGGATCACCAATCATATGCTAAGTTCAGCAAGTACAAGTTTTGGCTAGACTCAGTAGAATGTTTAGGTCATGTGGTGTCAAGTGAGGGTGTACAAGTGGACTCTCGAAAAATAGAAGCTGTGAAGAATTGGACTAGGAGTTTCTTGGGCTTAGCTGGTTACTACCGGAGGTTTATTGAGGGGTTTTTATCTATTGTGGCACTGTTGAGTAAGTTGACCCAAAAGAAGGTGAAGTTTCAATGGTTGGGGGTTTGTGAGAAGAGCTTCCAAGAGTTGAAGACGCAACTCACCTCAGCACTAGTGTTGACCATACCTGAGGGTATCGATGGGTTTGTGGTATATTGTTATGCCTTGAGGATCGACCTTGATTGTCTATTAATGCAGCATGGTAAGGTTATAGTCTATGCTTCCAGGCAGCTGAAAGTCCATGAAAAGAACTATTTGACTCATGACCTCGAGTTAGCGGTGGTAGTATTTGCCTTGATCATTTGGAGAAACTATCTGTACGGGGTCCATGTGGATGTGTATACGGACCAAAAAAGCCTATAGTACGTGTTTACCCAGAAGGACTTAAATTACGTCAAAAAAGGTGGTTGGAGCTTCTTAAAGATTATGATATGAGTGTCCTTTATCATCTGGGCAAGGCCAATGTGGTGGCAGAAAAGCTTAGCAGGCTTTTTATGAAAAGTGTGTCCCATGTGGATGAGGGGAGGAAATAGTTAGTGAAGGATGTGCATCGGCTTACACGACTAGGAGTTGTTGACTCGATGGACGGTGTTGTCATTGTTCATAATGGGTCAGAAACTTCCTTGGTGACTGAGGTCAAAGCTAGACAAGATGAGGATCCTATTTTAGTAAAGTTGAAGGAAGTTGTTCAGAATCAGAAGGTGGAGGTCTTCTCCCAAGGGGGAGATGGTGTACTACGATATTAGGGTCGTTTGTGTATACCGGGTGTTGATGACTTGAGGAAGACGATGTTGCATAAGGCTTATGGTTCCGGATATTCTATACATCCATGTGCCACCAAGATGTACTGTGACCTATGGGAAGTCTATTGGTGGAATGGCATGAAGAAGGATATAGCAGAGTTTGTGGCTAAGCGTCCGAATAGTCAACAGGTGAAGGTTGAGCATCAAAGACCCGGAGGTCTGCTTCAAGACATTAGAATTCCTACTTGGAAGTGGGAGGAAATAAATATGGACTTTATTATGGGGTTGTCTCATACTCTCCTACAGTATGACTGTATTTGGGTGGTGGTAGACAGGTTGACTAAAGCAGCTCATTTTCTACCGATTAAAACTACCAATTCAGCGGAGGATTATGCTAAATTGTACATCCGGGAGTTAGTTCGGTTGCATGGAGTACCCTTTTCCATTATATCAGATAGAGGTACTCAGTTTACCTCCTAGTTTTAGAGATCATTTCAGAAGGGACTTGGTACTCAAGTCAAGCTTAGCATAGCATTTTGATCTGGGCATATTTATATGCCCAAGTGATACTCAAATGCATCGTTTTTGCCTTGTTTATCCAACAATGTTTGTACATTCTCATGTAAATTGTAGGAAATGTAAATTGTAGGAAAGTGTGAATTTATACTAACCAACATGATTAGCGTTGTTTTGCAAGAAAAACGTACTTTTTATGGAGCTAAGATGCATGTAGGGAGGAATCGGAGATGGACTCGGGAGCGAGCAAGGAATTGGCCAAGGGAAGCAAGAGTAAGAGGCTCCGCGATGAGCCGTGTCACGCCGTTATCGCGGATGCACCTGGTCCGGGAGATTTAATTGCAAGGGATTTCCAGAGAAGTTCCGCGATCGTGCCGTGGCACGTTGGACCTAATTATATGGAACTTGACATTCCAGTGAAGGTGCGCGTTTGCACCGTGGCACGTTGGGCCTGCGATTGCATGCCATGCCACGTTGGGGACAATTACCGGACGGCCAAATTCCGAGAGCCTCCACGCCACCATGTCACGGAGGCAGGCTCCGCGATGCACTCCGTGACACGTTGCTTTTTATTCCGGGCAAAAATTCTCACCAGTATAAATAGAACACTTAGGTTCATTTTTAATTATTCTGACTTGGTGGAGCAAGAAGCGTAATATGTGCGCTTGAGAGGACGAAATTTTAGGGTTTTTTCTATCCCTTTCTCCTTTATTTCAATTGTTTGTATGATTTACACTCATTTAACGATGTTTAATCCACAAATGAGTGGCTAATTTAACTTCTTGCTGAGGTTATGAATTGTTGTATTGAAATGTAATTGTTGATCATCCGGTTTTTTCTATTTTTCTTCCATGGTTGTTCTATTAATTCTTGTTCTTACTGGATTAATATTTGGCCAATGTTAATGTATATCTAAAAAGTCCGGTTTCACTCGAGAGAGCACGAAACTAGAAAGTTGTGAATTAATAGGATATGATCTTTTCTTAGTTTGGGAAAATTGAGAATTGATTTGAATTCTTCAGATAGAAATATACCCGAAAGTCGTATTAGTCAAGTGTGGAATCGCTTTGTATGGCTAGAACATGAATCTCTTCTTATCACAGAAATGTAGGTGGAAGGTTCATGATTCTTAAGTTGGTTAAATACGAGAGTTTTAATCTGAAGGCATAAGTTCCGACTAGCAACCCGAGAAAAGATAAACCAGTTTATATCGATAATTAATTTCTTTCATGTTCGTTTTAGCCTCAAAGATGCTCACATTCATAGTTGCATCACTTGTATATTTATTTTAGTCCGTAGTATAAACAAATTAGATAACAAAATATAAAAACTTTTCTTCACATAGTTAATTGCATTTTTAGAGTTATAGTAAAGTGACACTTGAGTAGATTTTGGCCCCCGTAGTCCAAATTCCCGTGGGATCGATACTTGGCTTGAAATGAAGCCAATTTACTACTTGTTCGACACGTGCACTTGTAGTCATCCGCATAAACTCGAACAAGTTTTTGGCGCCGTTGTCGGGGACTGGCAATTGGCGAAATTATATTTTTTCTTAAAGTGTTAGTTTGCTTTTCTTTATTTTAATTGTTGACAACTTGGTCTTAGCCTGTGCTATGTGATAACATATTCTGTTGAACACCGGCAAGAGACAAAGAGCTGGTGATCCATCCTTAGAGAGAGCCGAAAGACAATTCCATCGCTAATGGAGAGAAGCTCTAGGGAAAAAGCTGCAGCTGCTCGTACAAACAATCTTGGAGCAACCACAGAATCCACCACTTGTGCGGGCGTGTTAGTGCCCGAGGAAATGGCATCTAGGGCCGTCTCGCGTATGTGGCAATCCCACATGCTAGCAATGCACGTCTAGCATTCGCAAACCCTGGAGCCAGGAGGGAGTTCGAGCTTAAATGCAACATGGTGCAATTGCTGCACACAAGGGTCATGTGTCTCCCTGTCATGATCCACAACAACATCTTCAAAATTTTTGTAAGATATGACACTTACATCCCCGCTGAGTGTCAACAGATTATGTCGCTTACATTGTTCCCATTTTCACTTTTGGGAGAAGCCGAAAAGCAGTTGAAAGCCGAGCCACCAAATTCTATAACCACATGGGATGATCTGCAAAGAAGTTCTGATCCGGTTCCTTTTCCTTCCTGTAAAACAGCAAGACTTAGGAAGGAATTCTATGTTTTAAACAAAGAGAAGGGGAGAATCTGTATCAAGCTAGAGAGATTCAAATCGCTATTGTGGGATTGTCCTCATCACCACCAATCCAAATGATGCTGGTGCACACTTCTATTGAGGGTTTGGAACCCCACACAAAATCTTGCTGGACTCTACGTACCGGGGACAAGCATTAGAAAAGACTTATTATGAGTCGAGATACTTTGTTGAATCGTATTTCGCAGTGGGAAACTGGAGTGGAATGCGGACTTTCAAGGGGAGGAGCAAGGAAAGCAAACTGGAGTCTTAGAAGTGGATGGGTTTAGCGCCTATCACGTACGTATAGTCAGCTTGCAATCAACTCCAACACCCACTTCGGTAACATGAGCTTGAATCATCTCAAGCCCCAAAGGAATGCAAGGTGTGAAGCAGACGGTGTGAAGTGTGCGGAGTAATGAACACTACCTGAGTGTTGTGAGCAAACTCGACTCGGTGAACTTTGTCGGCAATGCACGAAGGAATAATCACCAGCAGTATGGTAACAACTACAATTTAAAATCGGAGGAATCACCCGAATTTCTCTTGGGGTAGAAATAACCATCGTGGGCGTAGTTCGAGTCGTGGGGTGCAAAGGAATCAAGGAGGGCAGCAAAGAACTATCAATGCTAAAGATAGAAACAACAATGCCCCTCCTCCACCACCATCACCCAGCCGTTGAGGAGATGTTCAAGACGATGATAGCTAACTGCCAATTGCATGCCGACTATGTTAAATTGGCAGCCGAGGTCAAGAATAATCAAGCAGGCTACCAAGGCGCTCGGAGTATCGCTTGGGCGCTTGTTTGAGCCCAAAACACCAGGCCTAGAGGAGGACTTCCCAAATGGCACGTACCCCAACCCTGCTGTGTGAATGCAAAGGACCACAAGGAGTGCTTTGCAGCTTAAGGAGGTGGAACCAGAAAGACCACCTCAATGGGAGCAAGCATAATGGAGAGGGAAAGTGATGAGAGGGTGAAGAAAGTGGATGCCGAACCAGAAGACCTCCACCCGTTCTCAACGATTAAAGAAACACAAGGAGGAGGCGTGTTTCAAAAAGTTCATGGAGGTTCTTAAACAGGTACACATTAACTTACCTCTTGTCGATGTTTCCTTGCGTGGAGTGCCGGCACGCAAAGTACATTAAGGACATCGTGGCGAACAAAAGCAGGTTGACTGAGTCTGCCACGGTGGCTCTTACGGAGGAGTGATTTTCCCGGATACAGAACCGATTGCCCACAAAGCTCAAAGACCCCCCGGAGCTTTACAATTCAATTAACAATCGCGTAGTATCCAGCCTGCGGATTATGTGATTTGGGAGCGAGCATTAACTCTGATGCCGACCTCGGTATTCAAGAAGTTGGGGCCAGGTAGTCCCAGACCAACAACAGTGATCTTGCAACTCGCGGATCGCCTTGGCAAGACCAGACGGTATTGTAGAGGACGTGGCCGGTGCAAGTCAGCTCCCTGATCTTCCCCGGTGGATTTCATTGTGTTGACTTCAAGCGTACAGTCAAGTCCCACTTATTTTGGGACGTCCTTTCTTGGCTACAATGGAAAGGTCGATAGATGTAGCCGCAGGCAGCCTACGACATGCGGGGCACACGACAAGGTGGAGGTGTTTGATGTACAAGGCCACCAAGCTCCCGGTCATGGTACGAGGAACTCTCGGTGATCAACGTGCTTGAGCAAGCTGATGTTGCTCAGGGCGTTGAGTCTAGAGAGTTAATGGGACGACCCCCTGACAGGGGTAAGCTTGACCTGGGTGAGGACGGGTTCGTGAGAAGACATCCGTCACCCTAGGGGCGGAGTGAGCATAAGTGACGTCGAGCCGAGACGGTAAACTAGGCGCTGCACGGGAGGTAACCCGTGAATTCATTGTTGTATGTTGTACAGAGAAAAAAGAAAAGAAAAAAAAATAGAAAAAAAAAAGGAAAAAAAATAACATGTGTGTAAATATAAAAATAAAATATTGTGTTGTGTTTTTCAAACCTTGGGATTCTAACCAATTTCTTGTGGTGAGATAAATTTCAGGTTGAATCGGAA
>JACEIK010001101.1:0-13487 GCA_018107945.1 Datura stramonium
ATGGCCTAAGTGTTATAGTTACAGATGTCATATAGCCGGCTATTCGATCAATCATGAATCGAGTGCCAGTTGCGCCCTACCCCAGTTTTGGGGCATGACACTCATAGTCATACCTTGTTATTAGTATCCCTATAGTCATTTTAGGTGAATGAACCATAGAGTTTGGTCGCCTACGACCTTATTATTCGCTTATAAGCCATATTGTACCGTTATGCTTTCAGATTGATTATGCTTAGCATCCTAAGGGATTACCTTCAAAGTACTACTTGTTGTGGCTTCCCAGTGGGCTACGTAGTTTAGATGTAGGGGGCTACGCCTAATATTAGTGATCTTATTTTTTGTTATGACATTCAGATTATGATTCAGGTCACTCTAAACCTCGCCCTTTTCTTTCTAGGCTAGCTCATTCTACAATTGTCTTCATGACTGTCTAGCTATCTGTGGACACATAGGATATGTCAGTTGGATGTTATAAAGGTTTCTACAGGGGAAAGTAACAGTTGTTTTATGCCTAAGGGGCTATGCTACGCTCACCGAGCGGTGTGTGGAAATATAAGTTATGCCTGTCATATGCTATACAGGCTGCTCAAGGAGCAAAATATAATTATGATGTGCCTATGGGGCTATGTTCTTCTCACTGAGTATTATGAAGTCTAGAATGTCTATATTGAGGCCTAGAGAGCCACTTGAAGTTTTGTGCCCTTACGTACTTCCTTTATGCTTGAGTTGGCATTACTGACCTTCAGAGGAGCCTTGTCTGCTAGGGGTGCAGTTACAAGATCCCAGAAGTCTCAAGATACAAATAAAGGAGCCTCATGTGCTCACCTACAGTTGCCTACGAGGCTACTTACGGAGAGACATTGATTTCCTAAAGGGATACTTACAGGTACACATTGATTGCCTATGAGGGGCTAGTTACAGTTGATCTACAGAACAACACAGATGCATGTTGATTTTCTATGAAGGGCTAGTTTTAGATAACCTACAGAACACCTTCGGGGCTATAGTGGTACTAATAGGGGTAAGTAGATTGGATTGTACTTGTCGGGGCTTATAGGAGCCCAGGTAGGTTATTGTTTGATTGTTTGTACCTGCTAGGATTATAGGGGCTAGGTTAGGTTCTTGTTTGTCTAATGTTTGTTAGTATACAATTGTACAAATGAAATTGTTTAGGTTATCTTATGACTCTTTTAGCTTTTTACGTTCAGTGCTAATTATCAGTTTCAGTTCCAACTTATTGTTGCCTTACATATTCGGTACATGTTGTACTAACGCCCACGCATGGGGCGATGCATACTTGCCTGCAGATTCTAACAGACAGGTTCCTAGACCTCCCTAGTAGCCGTTCAAACTCAGCATATTGGTTAGCCCCCTTCCTCCGGAGTTGCCATACATTAAAGGTTTGCCTTTCTTTTGTTGTATAGTTTTTGGGTTACTTGCAGACTACGAGTTTCATTAGACATGTGTTATTGGCCGTGTAGGCCTAGTTTTTTTGTCAGTTGGCATCCCTATTGTCTTGTGTGTATATATATATGCGCTTGTCTTTCTCTTGTTTTGATTTAGACAGCATGGTGGTTTTGTCGACCTGCATAGGATTATATTATTATTTCGAACTATTGGGTCAGCTGATTTTGCGCAAGTTTTATATTGCGGCCTTGTCGGCTTAGGGCTATGTTTAAGCCGAGATATACTTAATTGTTTTCTTGATTGCATATTGCTAGTATACACCAGAAGTGTATATGTCTAACTAGTTTAGCTCAGGGTCCTATGTGGCATTAGGTACCAATTACGCCTCCCATGGTGGGGCATGACAAACGATTTCTAACTTACTCAAAGTCTGAGGTGTTACAATATCTCAACTTAAGAACAGATGTTACAAACCATACAATTATCCTATGATTCGTTAAATGCTCCTCATACATCCCAAGACACATTGGTCATTCTTTGAACCTCCTTCGTACGACCCTTCAGTATGAATGGTACCATCCTAGCATGAGTCATGAGATCCTATCATGGTTTCTTGGCCACTCCCTGATGACTCTTCGAATCCCCTACTATGGACCATAGGTACGACCCATGGTGACCTCGTATGACTCGTGACATCCAGTTGTAGTTCCTCCATCCTTATCTATTGAATCCTATGGATCTCTCAGTATGGGTCCTAGTATGACTCGTACCCAGGATGTACGGAGCATACTGCAGATCGTACTGGGACATTTCCTAATTTTATCTACTTGATCAAACATCAAATCTCGATTCTGGTCTTAGGAAACTTTGGGGAGTGACATTATCTCCGCTTTTTGAACATTCTTCCTTAAATATTAATTAAGCATACTGGAAAGCTAGGGAAAGAACTGCAATCCCAAACTGAAAGGCTATAGACTGAAAACTAATAGAGTGACTTACTCCAGACTAAAAGACATGACCGAACTAAACTCATGAAACATAATTGCATGCTAAGATATGAAAGGAGCTAAGAGATATGAACTTGACATGAAACTGAATAGAGTACTAAGGAGGAAACTAGTACCTTATACTGGAGTTGAGTTGGAAGGAAAAAGATGCAGGTATCTAGCCATCATATCTTCTTCGGCTTCCTGCATAGCTCCCTCAACTAGCTGATTTCTCCATAAATCCTTCACGGAAGCAACCCTCTTATTCCTCAACTTGCGCACCTGATGATTAAGGATCTCAACCGGAACCTCCTCATAGGTAAGGCTGTGTTTCACACCAATGCTCTCCACCAGAAAACTAGAGTTGGATCACCACTGCACTTCTTCAGCAAGGACACATAGAAGACTAGGTGCACTAATGCCAACTAGGCATGTAACTCTAACTCATAAGGCACATTGCCAACCCACCTTAGAATCTTGTAAGGAACAATATATTAGGAGCTAAGATTCCCTTTCTTGTCAAACCTCATAACCCCCTTTCATGGGAGACGCCTTCAGAAGCACCCAATCATCAATCTCAAACTCAAGTTTTCTCCTTCTAACATCCACATATGATTTCTGATGACTCCGAGCTATTTCTAGTCTTTCTCTAATAAGCTGAACTTTCTCTATGGCCCCATGAAATAAATCTAGCACTATCAACATGGCTTCACCTACTTTAAACCATCCAATAAGTGATCTATACCTCCAACCCTAAAGAGCCTAAAACGGAGCCATTTGAATGTTGGAATGGTAACTGTTATCATAGGCAAACTCAATGAGGGGTAAATGATTATCCCAACTACCTTTGAAATCAATCACACAAGCTCTCAACATATCCTCTAGAGTTCGAATGGTATGGTCGGCCTGACTATCTATTTGGGATTGAAAGGTTGTGCTAAGCTTCTCATGAGTACCAAATACCTTTTGAAGTGACCTTCAAAACTGAGAGATGAACTGAGAACCTCTATCTGAGATGATAGACAATGAAACTCCATGCAACCGAACTAACTCTCGAATGTAAAGTCTAGCATAGTCCTCAGCTAAATCCGTAGTTTTGACTGGTAAGAATTGTGTTGACTTGGTCATCTGGTCCATAATCGCCCATATAGAATCATGTTGTCAGCGTGTACGAGGTAAACCTGTAATGAAGTCCATATTTATCTCTTCTCCCTTCAAAATAGGAATACCAATATCTTGTAGTATACCTCCCGGCCTCTAATGCTCAATGTTTATATATTGAAAATTTAGACACTTAGCCATAAACTTTGCAATGAACTTCTTTATGCGACTCCGCTATTCAAACCTATCACTACAATCATCTTGGGGCTCCTCTGAAGCTTATACTACCAAGAACCTTACGGCCTCCCTAGCCTGGCTAATAACATGTACTCCACAAACTTCTACATACCAAGCCTCTAAGGCATAATAGAAATTCATTCTGAGCACACATGATGTAACCATCACTCCTATTATGGGTGAGCGTACATAGGGCTTAGAGCAGGGAAATCATAAGCACGAATCATTCAAGACATCTAAACTAAGTATATAAATGATGTGGGATGATCTTATGAATAGCTAAAATGAATAATAAGGACTGAGTTCATAGAGCTTAGCATACTGTGAGACATGAGTTTTTCATAAGTAACGAGTTTCATGACACGAAGCTGGGATTTATAGAATCATGGCGTAAAATTGCGATCGTTGTCTGAAAGGTTACTTCTTATTCTATGAATCTGAATATGGATATGAGTAGAGTGTTATGTTAACTGAAGCACAAGGGAACATTTGAATAAGAATGGACCTACATCCCATAGTTATTGTTCCTAGAACCTCCACACTCGAAAACTCAAGATTTGACTTAGTCCTTCACCTTACCATCTCCCCCTTAGCACAGAAGTCATCACCCTTAATCTCTAGACCTCTTCCTAGGCTAGACAAAATCACTAACTCTTAACTTCTCATTTGTCTCTAAGGCTACCTCTGTATAGGCTTCATACTTCTTCTGTTCTATCCCTCCATTCATCCAATCTTCTAACCATTCAACACAATACACTGAATGAAACTCACACTAAGACTCTTAAAGGAATCATATGCCTTAAAAGCTAGTTCTTGGGCCTAACAGCATGCAAGAATCAACATGAAAAGCTCATAACATACCTTTTACTACATCTGGTGAGCTCTCCTGATCCTGGCGATGTCCACTACCCGCACCAACTGACGGACCCTGTTGAGGTGGGTGAGCTGTCGGAGCTACTGAAGAAATGTTTGGGGCTCTACTTTTGCCTCGTTTTGCTACTAATCAATATCTGCACTTATAACTAGGCTTGCCACACCTAAAGCAAGTATCAGAACCCACCAAGCACTTTTCTAAGTGATTCTTTTTGCATCTCTTGCAAGCTGGATAAGTACGGCCACTGACGTCACTTTGTCGGGCTGATGGATAGTCTCGAATTCTATGGTCGGTCATTCCACACCCAAAACAGTCGTCCCTACCAATTAAGCAATTTTTGGGGTGTTTCCCTCCACATTTCTTACAAATTGAATATGATCTCCCTCACCATGGATCTGGATTGGTGCCATGGCTAATGACCTCTAACGGGGCTGTGATCAGTGTCCACTACTTTCCTTCTGCTGGGAAACCTCAAGGTTGTCAGTCCTAGCTCTCTTGTTCCCCTTCCTCATTCCCTAAACTCTTGATCCACCTTTTGACAGTAGAATTCAGAAGGGCCCTTCTTAGTAAAATATCGAACCCTAGTAGCTTCCATCCCTCTGATAATGTTAGCAGGTATGGTGGCTTGCTGGTTAAGCTGGGTGGCCATAGTGTGCATCACCGTTTTAAAGGCAGCCCCAAGCTCCGCATCGGTAACTTGCCGACTAAGAAGGCCTACTGGAGTTGGTGGGGCTAGCTGATTCCCATCGCCGATTCCTTTTTCACTGGCTCTTCTGGGAGGCAATCTCTGCGAATGCGTATAGCACGAGTTAGAAGAGTAAGAGATTTTGACTTCACAGCACGATATAGAATCATGAAAGAAGGGAAATTTCCTAAACCGTCTCGTAGCCTCTTCCCCATAAGTGTGGTGCACTTCAAACCCATGGAAAAAACACTACTTAATGTGACTCTCAGACACCCTAGGACGCACCTAAACCTAATGCTCTGATGCCAAATTTGTCATGAACCGAGCGTAGACCCCGGACCGAGACACGGGACCTAGAAATAGGAAGGGCTCCAAGCTAAACCATGGAACATATATAGCATGAAAGAGCATATCTAAGCGGAAATGAATCATAGAATAAGATAAGTGGAAGTCTAAATGTTATAAAGTACGAACAAGGACAACATGTCACAATGTGGAGCCATCTAATACATAACTGTCTGAAAAGCCTCTAGTCGTAAGATGAGCTAATGGGACAACACCCTCAACTAGCTCGCTAAGATTGAAACTTAAAAACATAATAAAATATAGAAAACTATCAAGTGTCCTAGAAATATGAGTACTCACCCAACAGAGACTAAGCTAGACTGGGGCAGGAGCGGAGCGAACGTCTGGGATGAGACTGATCATCTAAACCTATGTCATGAGATGAGATAACATAGAGTATGTGGTCACTACTTTGAATGTACTGAGTATGTAGAGTAAGTAAAATACGCTAGTAAAATGATAGTCTAAAATCATGAGTATAAAACAAGCTAGAACATGAGAATAACGACGACATACAAAAAAACATATTCTTGAAGTAATCATAAACATGAACTATTTATCACAAGCTGAAACATAATGACCCAAGGTTTTCGAAAGAAAATCAACTGATTTAACATACTTGATATCATAAGTGAAATCTCATAAAGGATCAATGCGTCAAATACGCTGTAAATTATAATATCGTAAGGTATAAAAATGAATAACTTAAAATATGAGGAACAGTGGGAGACTCATCATAACCGACACCATCATGAGAGAGCTTAAATGATGCCCAACTATCTCGCTCAAGTTGTTAGAGCCGTTACAAGCTTTCCAAGCCAAGGAATGATTAAGGTGTGATATCAATTCTGAATCTCCATAGGGTTTGAACATGAATATATACCTATAGTGGCACGTAGTTATAAGGCTTGGGTTTCCGTAATCCCCAGCCTACTCGGTGCTAGATGCTACTCCCAAAAAAATACACATGGCTTGTAAACATCATTTTAAAACATGCTTGATATTACATGGGCTGGTCTAAATCATGAATTCATAATCATACTAGAATAAAAGTTCATAACTTGAAAATATAGGTTCATAAGCTTGAAATTAATAAAATCATGCATAATTTGGAAAAATCATGATAAACTTGAAAACATAGATTCATGAGAGATTCTAGTAGAAAACATGAATCATAATCATAAATCATGGATATATGCATAGGAAAATCGAATTTTTAAAAGATCGTGAGAGATTTCACAGTATTTGGGTCTAACACTAGGACTTTCATAAAACTTGATTGAATACTTGAATTCATAAGTTAGAGATAAATGTGGGCATGAGGGTGGAAGTATTTTCCCCATTCATAACCCTACATACCTGGTCTTGGTGAATTTATAACTTGACTTGAAGACCTAAGGGAAATTGAGAAGAAGATGATGAAGAACCCTAGTTTTTCCTTGAGAGGATTTGATCTTCAATTTGAGGTGTTATGCATCTTAGATAGGTTTATTGTACTTCACCTCAGTTATGTATTCAGTGATATATTCATATCAGTCTGTTTCAGCATAATAGCATATTCCTAGCTTCAGTTACGTTTCTCATATACTCAGTACACTCCAAGTACTGGTTGCATACTTTCTATGCTATATCATTTTATGATATAGATTCAGGTATTCAGACTTAACCGCACGGTTAGACACGCTTCAGACTCTACCAGCTAACAATGGTGAGTCCTCATCTTCTAAGGACGAGTGTTATATTTTCTTTATTTCAGTTTATTTGCAGTTTTCAGATTTTGTAGTTAGTCTGGGACTTGTACCAGCAACTCATCAGACTAGTAGAGGCTTTAAGACAGTGTAATATTAGTTTCAGTTTATGTTTTAGTGTTGTTATCGGATCTTTATTCTTTCTTTTTTATTAGTTATGTTTCAATTAAGCTTCCACTCGATTATGTTCAATTTGTTGTTGTTATGTTAGCATTATGTTACGCCATTAGTTAGTTTGGAGCCATTCATGGTTCTAGGTCCCGTGTTACGGCTACGGTGTGGACTCGAGTTGTGACAGTTATTCTAGCAGGAAAAAAGAATAGGTTGGCTAGAGAAGGGCAAGATTACACCATCCTCCTAGACGGAATTCTTCAAGAAATGTTAGACTCGATGCAAGAAACATAACTCTAGCGGTTTCATGGAAGTAGCTTGGCGCCTAGGTAGGTTATAGCTTACCTTCATGTTAGACTTCAATTAGTAACTCGTATATGTGTGTATGATTGATATGTTATTGATAAGAAAAATAAGAGTTATAATGATGAGAATGATCGGTGTGAACTATAGTGATTAATGGTTAAAGACGGGGGAAATAACGTGAATAATAAAAGAAGGAAAGAGGGAATGATTAGCATGTCATGATTATGGGGTAGGAATAGAATCTTGATGCTAGATTAGTAATTGCATTTTCCAGGTAGCGCGTCTAAGATGGTTGTTCTTAACGGTATATTCTTGACTATGTAGTTAAACTGTGTATATAGAATTGATTACTTAGGATGAAAGATAGGTAGTAACGTGGAAAACAAGTAGTGAATCACCGGGTTAATAATTACGGTAGATAAGGGAGTTTGCTGCGAGCAGCCGCAATCGGAAATAGGGTGACTTGATAGGTGAGTTTTCATAATAAATATTATTTCGAATAGTGAAATTTTATAAGGATGAACTAATAAATAAGAGAATTGGACTATGAAATAAGAATAAATAAATATAAGTGTAGGTATTTTAACACCATTGTGTATTTATAGATTTATGTCTAATTTTCCATACCTAGATTAGTGGTAATTCAAAAACGTGAGGAACGTGACTGTGACTAATGTCTTGAACGTCAATGATTTGATTGATATATTTGCATGGTCTTTGGATAATGAATTTTGAGGAATACTTAGAGATTTAATTATGTTGTTTGAATGAATTTTATACTAATTGAATTGTGTTTATTATTCCTAAACTATAAGTAATACTGATAATCGATGTGAACTGGTGATTGATTGAGAGCATGATGAACTGCGTTGAGGATGCATGGGTAATACACCCTTACCTTGAGGTAAGAGGCTCGTGTCTAAGGTGATCATCCGGAAGAGCAATTGAGTGTGGACGAGTATGATTATAGATACCTGGATATGAGTTGTCATGCCCAAGGTGAGTATCTGGGCGAGCAGTTGTGATACGTGTGGCTCATGCCCAATGTGTCGCATTCGGGTGAGCAGTTGTGATATGAGTGGCTTGTATATGAGGTGAGCATCTGGACGAGCAGATGAGTGGAAGAAGGTACCACGCTGGTATAGTACATGAATTGTTAGATTCCCCTACAGTTCATGACTAGAAGGGAAGAAATAAGACCCTCTGGAATGTGTATACAAATATGCAGATGTGTGATAGACGTTCATATATACTGATGTGATATGTGATATACCGATATGATTTGGACATGATGTGAGAGATACATATGTGAGATAAGATATATTGAGATGGTACATGTGTGATATCAAATTATATAAATATGGTGTAGATGCATACATAGAAAGATCAGAGAGGTACAGATATATATTTGTATTCGTATTCCTATGTGGACATGACTCCACTTGTATGATTGATTGTTTTATAGTTCATGATTTTATTGTGTTACTTGATTATGATTGATAAATGTATGTTGATTTTGTTATACGTAATCTATGGTGATCATCTGAATTTGGCTGAGTCTAATATAATAGAGATAGGTTGATTTTGGTTATTAGTTCCATAATAGGTATTTGAGTCTATAACGTTCATGCTGGTTGATCCTTACTGGGGGAAAGGCTCAACTAATAGGTGTAGAGCTGAGATATTGTAGAGGATAATTTGGTTTATTGAAGGTTAACGATGGATAAATACAAGATAATCGGCATAGGTATAATATCACAGAGCAGTTGAATGAATAAGGAGTAACTGAAACAGGTTTAGTTAGTGAAAGTTGAAATAGCTAATGGGTAAGGGGACTACAGCCTTAAAAAGGGGGAGTTGAAGAAGAGAAGTGTAAGTAATGCCGAGACACTGTTTAAGCAGGTTACCACTGCAACAGGTGGGTCTTCGCTGCTACGGGATTGCGATCACGGTCAAGGCATTACTGCAGTGAGATGACAGTGCCAATGTAGTAATTGAGAAATTGATAAATTGATTCTTAAGTTGGGTGAGGAAAATTATAGTGCACCAATATGTATGTCTATGTGTAATTATATGCTTAAGTGAGGATCTAATCGAGATTTAGACTTAGTTTCTATACATGTTTGATGTGCTAGTAAAGGCTAGACAATTTCATGTTGATTATATATTGTGGCGTGAACTAATCTTAATCAGCTGATGATGCCTACCTGTACGTGTGGTGTACTTATATTACCTTGCTACACCTTTTTGGGTGTAGGTTGTGGCAGGTGATTTTTTAGTTTCATGGTTGATAAGGCGACACTTAGCATCAGCTTCTGCATTCTCTCCTTAGGCAAAGTTGTGTCATTTTAATTTGTTAGTATTTCAAGTAGAACTCTTGTACCTTCCTAGACTAGATTTTGGGATAGTCATGATTTTGGCGGGATTTAATTGTCAATTTAAACATTGACTGATTTATGTCGAAGCAAGTAGATGTTTTTGATATTTTTATATGTGATTTAAATAGGGATTCTCCTATCAAGCTAGAGTCGATGTAGATGCCCGCACGATCCATCTATATGAATCGTGCCAGTTAGGAATTCATAAATATAAATCAGGAGTGCTTAGAAATACTTCGGAATACATGATAGGAACATACCTTAGTGTTGGAGGTTGAGAAGAGGAGAGAAAAATCATCCTAGGACTAGTGGGAGTGAAAAATAGAATGAAATATTCACAAAGAAAAGTGTTTTAAAAGGTCTCATCGACCCTTCTGTGGACTACAAAATGGTTGTGCAATTCTCACTTTGGTCGCAGAAGTTGATAGAATACCTGGGACGATGAAGTTCATTCTGCGGTTTGCAGAACTGTTCTATAGTTCACAGAACTGTTCTACAGTTCGCAGAAGGGGAATTCTGGCCACAAAATTTTCCAGTGAAATCTCTACTCCATTACCTTCTGGTAAAATTATCATAACTTTTTGTAGGAAGGTCCAAATGACGAACGATTTGATGTGTTTAGACTAGTAGATCTTTAATTTGATAGGTATAACACCCAAAAAAAACTTCATATATTAGGAGATATGATCATTAAAAGTTGACCCTTACCCATAGGCTCAAAATAGTATTCGAAATTCTCATCGTCTTTGCATAGCCTTTCATCTACAATCAACATACTACATTCAATATATGGTCTGAACATGACTTCATACTTGGTTAAAAGTAGCTACATTACATAGCCTATACACAACTCACAGTACGACCCATAAGTGAAATCTACGGTTGTATCTCACACAATACAGAGTGTAACTCCTTCAAACTCGATCTTTCCAACTTTTAATCAACTCCAAACTTCTTCAACACATTATCAATCATGATTAACTCTTCCAATCACTTAAGAATCAACAAAAATTTTCAGATTGAATTTATTCAGAAACACCATGCAGTTCAAATCTTAGTACAAAGGTACCAAGTGTTACATAATCACTCTATTTTTTTGTTTTCTTTACATATTGTGTAAAAAAATAAAATGATGATTAAATATTTTGAAATAAAGAAGAAAAGGAGAAAAACTTGAGGGAGAAGGGGGTTTACACACGGAGGGAGATTTTTTGTCTTCAAATTTGATACAAAATATAACATAATCATTATGTTTGGTAAATAAGGGAAAATACCTAGAACTTATTGATAATTTCACCAATACGCAATCCCATTTTGTAGGTTGTCAACCCAAACACTATTTTCAAAATTTTTAAAAATTGATACTCTCTTTGTCCCAAATTACGTGGCACTTTTTGCTTCATGGGAGACAATTTGATTAATTTTTGAAATTAAATTGAGTTACATTAACTCAATATTTTAAATTTAAGAATTTAGATGATAAAAAAAACTATTTTAAAATATTATTAATTATAATTCTTTTCATATTAATATGACGAAAAAATATATATTTTAAAATATTTTTCAAATTTATATAGCTTGAATCTAGAAAAACTAAAAATACTAACGTAAATTGGTACAGAGAGGGAGTACTAATTATTAGAAGATGAAACTACTTGTATTGTCAACATTACCCCATCTTCTTTGACGTGGACCTTAAATTTGTGTTCTGTTCTTCTTTTCCCTTTTGAAGAATGTATATGAGACAATGATATTAGTAGTTTCTTGTTTAAGCAGTTTTGTTCAATAAGTAGCCTCAAGAAATTGCTGTCGAAATCATTTTTTTATAACTCAAGCACTAAGAGCGCATTGAACGGGTCTTATCATTAGGCCATGTATCAATTATTTCTTGTAACTCACCTTTTATGGTTTACCAAGGTGCAGAATGCTGTTAGATAAAAGTAAAATACTGAACTTGAATGTATGATTTTGTAGTAAAGTTATGTTCAAGATCTTTGAATGTTTCATGCTTGATTTGATTCTTCAATAATTTAACCAATTTCTTGTGTGAGTGTGAGTGAAATAAATATATTCAGAATAAGGTTAGAGCTTCTAAAGATTGTGAATATCGGGAAGGGGTAACTTCCATTTCATTTCAACAAACATGATTACACTCTAAAAGGACAGAGGGATTAAATATGAAAAAACTTGAACACAGTGAAATTGAACTCCACTGACATTAGGATGGCTTATGAAGGTAAATCAAGAACCATTCAGCACATACATATATTACCAACGTCACTCCTCTAGTTTTATTATATTAATAAATATAACCAAAAAAATAATGATCCAATAACATATATATATGTTATAGTTTAAAGATACCACACGCGGGACACAAATAGTGATAAATGGGAGAAAGATATAGAGAGGAGAATTAGTTAGGTCCTTGAGTCCAAAGCGACAATACTGCTGAGGTTCATTGGGTTCATGTACTTGGAAGAACCAGTCAATATCTGCTGCACAATGATCCTATTCGCCCTTTCAGATGGATGGAATGGATCCCAAAATGCATATATGTCCCTGTTTGGGCACAGGTTCGATAATGGTGTGCACAGCCCTATCCCATTATATGGTCCTTGACCACAACATGCTATCTTTGATGTCACAAACCCTGCTCAAATCAAATTTCCATATGTTAGTCACTATTTTTCAACACCTATTGTTTGATAAACTCTTACCAGTACATATATTATGTACCAGTAGATGGAGTCAAAATATAAAGAAGTATATATATAGTGTCAAAGAAATTTCAACATATAATACATGTACATAAAGAAAAAAGTTGACTTATGATCGAGTATAATTTTCTGATGAATAGGTGTCAATTGACTCCATTTAACAAAGATAGGTCAGCCCGGCTAACAATCATATAGTTTTGGTTAAATTTTTGAGTTCTGAAACATTTTCTATTAGGATATATAAATAACAGAGATACGGAGAAATAGGTGTATGTTGAGATTACCATAAGCCTGAGGATTAGAGACGAAATCCATGTTCATAGTGTAGGTGTTAGCAGCAATAAAGACATCAGCACCAAGTTGAGAATTGAGATCAGCCAACATTTGTGTCAATTGAGGATTGAACAAAGCGGCTGCATGCTGCAGTTCCACGGCACATTCGCCAGTTCGGCTCCTCTGTGCTAATTCTGCTGGCACGCACCCCATTGGTCCAGTACCTGTCACTAACACTCTTCTTGCTCCCAAGTCATACAGCTTCTGCATTTTTTTCCTTGTTTTAGTAAGTGATAGAAAGGAAAGAAAAACATCT
>JACEIK010001101.1:28884-39632 GCA_018107945.1 Datura stramonium
TATCTACGACTTCGGTTCAATGGGACTATTCTCGGTAAAAGCACCGAAAACAAAGGCCGAGAAACCCAACATAAAAGAAATTCAACAAAAAATTTTAAAAATTTCGATAGAAAACTAAAAATATATTCAATTGAAAAATATTTACACAAAAACCAACTAACAACAGCTCAACACAACACACAACAGCTTAACATTCATTACAACACCAAATTAAATTATAGATACACCACACAAAGTCACAAGGGTCACATTTTCACAAGCACAACACACAAAACATAACATAAACAAAGCAATTGGCACCTAACTACTCCCATCCCACACTTAAACCGAACACTGTCCCCAGTGTTCACATAATTTCAACATATCACAAAGGTAGGTGGTGAAGCTCCCTGATCAATTGAAGTATTCAACTTCTTCATCAGGTGCCGTTGCCTCGTCTCCCATATCAGAATCGCCCCTGCCGTCCTCATCTGACTCAACATTTGAGTCCTCCCGACGTGTCTCCTCATCGGTGGGGACATCATCATCCATGGGCTCCACAAATGCTGGCCCTACTCTACATAGAGCCTTGGCATTCTCGCCGAATGGTAATCCAGCTCGACTTGCCACAGCTCATCCTTCGTTGCCGGCCTCCCGCCGATGCGCAGCTGCAACATCTGCATCCCGTACATGCGGGCCATATACTGATCATCCTGAGCATGTCGCTCGACTAGTGTGAGCACCGGCCCATGAGTAGTGTCAGGTGCCTTGGTTTTAGTGACATCCAAGGCACGCATCTCAATTTGTGGGATTTAATCCAGGGCCTCCTCCTCGATATCATGGCCCCTCAGGAACATGGTAAGCAAACCACCGAACCCATATCTATGCCCCTGATGCAGTCGGGCTCTCTTCATGGCGGAGATGATCACCGACCCAACATTTATCTCAAGCCCCATCATCAGGGCATACACCAAGCAGACTCTGTCCCGGGTGACATCCGTCATGTGCACCCCCGGGATCAAGCATGAACATACAATTTTCATCCAAATTCGGCCTCCTGGTTCATCTGAGAGTAGGGCAATGTCTGATGGTAGCCCCTCTCCTTGTGCCTACCCCACCGTGCTGTCGATCTGGCTCCACATAGAGTGCGTCTGATGTTCGCATAGGGTGGAGTGATGTTCAGCTACCGGAAGACATGGGCGTCTGTGTCCCGCGCCCCCAAGATAGCATTCAAGTGATGGGGCTCAAAAGTGACAATCTGCCCCCTGATTTTGACGGTGTGACTGCGTAGGGTCGGGTTCTAGTTGGCATAGAACTCCCGGATCAGATGGAGATTGCACTCCCTGGGCTCTTCGAAGATGNGTATGTTTTGCAAAAGTTATTTTAGTGTACTAAGAATGAGAATGGGGTCCTTGTCTTGAATTGTTTACTCCTTCGGGAACCAAGTCCTTTATTTATTCACCATGTAAATAATAGAATAGTAATCAAACTCCAAGGGTTTTTTTCATACCACGGTTCTTTCCTGAGGAGCATGTCTTGGTTTTTCCTTTCCTTTTTATTGTCGAATCGGGTTGGCACTTCCCAATGATAGATTGAGTGTCGACTTTCTTAAGGGAAAATTCCATGTCATTTTTTAGTCTTTTATGGAGTTGTTTTGAGAGGCACCGCCAAAAAAGGTTTTGAAATGGAATTTTAAGATAGGGCATGAAAATGAGAGATAACGAGCAGATGTTTGAATCAAGAACATAGCACTCTTCATCATATTTTTTAGATTCCTTGCTTGACTTATGAATTTGCATGTTTTGATGTCTTAAATAAAGATTCTGTTTGGACAATGACTTTTGTGGTCCCTTTAGGAGTGATGCCTTGTGTGGTAAGGACTTTTGTGAATCCCATGCACAAGAAGTAAAATAGGCCATGAAAATGAGAGATAATGAGCAGAAGTTTGAATCAAGAACATAGCACTCTTCATAATATTTTGTAGATTCCTTGCTTGACTTATGAATTTGCATGTTTTGATGTCTTAAATAAAGATTCTATGTGGATAATGACTTTTGTGGTCCCTTTAGGAGTGATTACTTGTGTGGTAAGGACTTTTGTGAATCCCATGCACAACTTCTTATCTAGAACATGCCCCAAGTTTGACTCAAGGCGAAATCCTAGATGTAGTTGCACTTAGAACATGATCTTAGGCCTTCTTTTGTTAAGTCACTTCACCCAAAATGACCTCCTTGAACATTAATCTTTAATAGCCAACATTTGAGCCCTGCACCTTTTCTTTGAAAACCACATTACAAGCCTAATGACCATTTCTAATCCATCTCTTTGGCACCCATCCTCTCTAATTGCTTGTGATAAAATAATGAAAAGAGGGGCTTGAAGACCATGAAATGGGGAGCGATAAGGAAATGAATGTGAAGATGAGGCAAAAGCCTAAGTTTGGGTGTTAGCAAGAGAAAGGGGACAAATGAGAACTTCAATGTGAGGTAGCACCAAATTTGTGATGAATGAATGAATCAACAGGTTGAAAGACCTCGAATCACCAAAAGAGAAAAGAATATTAAAAAGGTGTTATCTCTTGCATATATAAGGCTAATTGTGAAATTCATGGGGGGTAAAAGGGTGGTTTGTGCTAGACAAATTATGAGGATAAAGAACAAGGAGAAATAAGGTGGAGTAATCTCAATAAGATAATGGGATATTGCTAGTGTTTATGAAGGCATTAGGGAGACATTAGTCACTAAAGCTAAATATTTTCCCTACCCTTAACCCTAGACTGCATTATGACCCACAAGTCCTAAGTGATTTTAAGTGCAGTTGCTCTACATTAGTGGCAAATCATACTAAGGGAAAGCCTATGGGTCGAGTTGGGTGCATGCAGATTTTTTTTGAGAGAGTGAGTGCAATCTCTTGTGTGAATGTATTGATTTCATGAAGAAAATGGGGATTTTCTCTTCGATGAGTGGCATCATCCTTTTTGAGGACACAATTGCATTAAAGGTAAATTTGTATATAGGGCATGAGAAATGCAAGCTCTAAGGCAAGCTTTGAATGTGCAATGATTATGAATTAAGGTGCCATGTGTACTTCATGGATGGTATGCCCTGGTTTTGCAAAAAGAAAGCTCTTGTGAATCACGCTTTTGGTTGGTGGTGGCCTCTTGAAATATTACCATCTTTCTTGTTTTGGGGAAATTTTCTTCTCTTTTTCAGTGAGTCGGTGAGCATTTCTTTTTGGTTTTCTGAAGTGAAGTGGTCACTAATGCATACATTTGTGTGAAGTGGCATTTTGGTTACCTGATAATAACTGCATTACTTGAGGACAAACAATTGTTCAAGTTTGGGGGTTTTATGAGTTGGTAATTTACCAACTCAATAGGCTCTTAAGCATGAACTTTAGTCTATTTTTCAAGTCGTTTAAATGGATTTTATGCCTTTTGACTTCTTGTGTGCAGATATCTGATTTGGAGAAAAGAGCAAGAAAGAGAGCAAAAAAAGGGAATTAGGTGAAAACCGGCGCTTCACCGGAGGAGACCGGTGAAACACCGGCAAATCGCCGGCCAAGAGCTGATGAACACTGACTTCGGGAATGATAGCAACTGGTGAACACGGACTTCAATCGGTGACCCACCAGTACTTTAACACTTGAAATTTTCGAAACAAAGAGAAAAGAATTGGCGGCATGCGGGTGGAGACCGGCGAAACACTGGAGGAATCGCCTAAGGCCATTATAACTCACTGGAGGAAGAACTAATTAGACCCGACGATCGCGGAATGCAATCGGTGAACCACTGGTACTCTATCAAGCGCCAGAACGCTGATCAGGGTTAAAAATATCCAGCACAGAAAAAGAGATAGGTGGATACCCTTTTTTAGATATATTCTAGAGAAAAGTACTGTGTACTCATAATATCTCAATTTTTAGATTTTAGAACATTCTCTTGGCAGAGAAGAAAGTAAAAATTTTATTGGTGGAAATTGGAAAGAATTGTTTTCTTTTTCTTCTTCTTCTTCCTTCATAGCAAGGTACTACCATTGTTGAAGACTTCTTGTTGAACTTGATTTTTCTACTCCTATTATTGAATTCAATGAGTTTATTGTTAATGCGCTTTTGAATTTCTTAACTATGAGTAGCAAAATCATTAACTAGAGGTGTGTGGTGATGAATGCTTAATTAGAGTGGGTATTGCTAGAGTCATATCAATATTGTTAAATTAATGTAAATCTGTTAGATTCTCTCCAATATATAATTGAAGAGCCATTGTTGTTGATGTGGGTCTAACTATTCTTACTTGATTTTTGCTTGCAAAGAAGAATTGAGTATTGGGAGAGAGTTTAATGGTGGACATGGATGAGAGATTGTGAAATTGGGCAGGAAATAGCCAAAATTACATTCTCACTCCTAATTAATAGCTAATAGCTAGAAATTGGTGCAGTTATTAATCCAAATCTAATCGGGTTGAGTCAAGGAGTTTGAAAGAACTCTAGCAAGAGGTATTTATGAGGCTTAAAAACATTAAATGCCCACTTTCCTTAGATTATTTAAACAAATTGCTCTTACCAGATGACCTAGCATGACCCTATTTAGTTATCATATCATCTACACCATACCTCTAGTTTTTCACATTCTTGTCAACAACCTTGGTAATTTTGTTATTGTAGTTAGCCAAACTAGAAGTTATATTCTCTTTTAAATTTCAATCTCCACCAACATGTTTATTTTCATGTCATTTTAAAGTGGTGCAAGCTAAATTCAATTTCTAAAACAACACTCGTGCGTATAATTCACTAGTCCCTATGGGATTCGATCCCGACACCGTCGGAATTTTTGTTTTGACACAATGACCATTTATTCTCTTTGCATGAAGAGTATATTTGTGACGTTATCAGTTTACTTATAGCTATTTTTTGTTACTTGAATCGTGTCAAATCCATATCTCTTAGTTCTTGTTTAGTCTTTTCAATTAGACTCCTAGTTTTGCTTCTGTATTTGTTTTACGTTCATATTAAAGTTTTGGGATTCCTGCCCGTTGTGTTATCAAGTGGTACCAGAGCAGTTTTATCATGATTCCGTTCTTGAAAATCTTGGTAGTTTCTTGATCCAAGATAAAAAAAAGTTTTAATAAAAATCTAAAAAGGTACTATAGCAATGAACAGTAACGTTCAGAAAGTATTGTAGCAGTGAATAGTAATATTAAAAAGATAATTTATCTTCAAGAAATTTTCCTCATCTAATCGTTTCTAAAAAAAGAGAGATTTTGATAGAACACCAGAAGAGGAGATTCTAGATCTTGATCTTGTTCTAAAATCCTTTCCTTTGTTTTTCGAGTCTAGTTTCAACTAAATCCTATTCTTTTTAGGGTTGGTTCTTCACTTTTTTTGTGCCCCAAAATTTCTTGTTTTACTACGAAGGACTTAATATTGGTGGGATTAATTATAAATCCACAAAGTCTCTTTACAAAGGTCATTTGAGAGGAAAAAGTAAAGAGTGGGTGAGAACAATTAAGGAAAAAAAGCAAAAGTTTGAGTGGTACACCATTTTCTTTAAAATGTCTATTACAGGTGATAGTGATGGTGAAAGGAGGGATGCTCAAGAAGAAGAGATCCAAGCAAGAAATGATTTTTATTTACAAGCTATGCACCAATAATTTGAAATATGAAACTTGCAATTACAAGAGATAAAGGATTCCATTGCTGAACAATATGAGACTATAGCTGAACTTAGGAGGGAAAATCAACCTGTTGTACCACCCAAAAATAATCCTAAACCTCAAAATAGGAGAAATGTATCCCATGCCCCCATTATCAATAAAGAAAATCCTATATATGATTTAGTTGGTGATTTTGATGTAAATCTAGACAGGATAGGGAGAGGTAGGAGGGACAATGAGCTAGATTGGAAGATGAAAACATAAATAGTATAAAGATGAAGATGCAATTTTTAAAGGGAACAAGAGATCCAGATTTATACCTTGATTGGCAGCGGAGAGTTGAGGCCATTTTGGATTGTCACAATTATTCAGAAGGTAAGAAGGTTAAGCTTGCTATTGCTGAATTTTCTGACTATGCTTCTATTTGGTGGAGAAAGCTTACAAGGGATAGACAACAAGATGGAGAACCACCTGTTGCTACTTGGGCTGAGATGAAGAGAGTCATGAAAATAAGGTTTGTTCCATCCCATTTTCAAAGATACCTACAACAACGTCTTCAATCATTGTAGAAATGAACCATTACTGTTGATTAACACTTAAGGCTATGGATATGGCTATGATCCAAGCTAATTGCATGAAAGAACAAGAGTCTACTATGGATAGATTTCTTAATGGTTTAAATAGACAAATAACTAAAGATGTAGAGATACAATCATATGTAACTTAGGATGAGTTAGTAGATTTGGCTGTAAAAGTAGAAAAGCAAAATAAAATAAGGCAATAGGCTAGCTCATGGAGGAATCGACCAAACACCATTTCCAAGAAGTCATGGTCAAAAGAAAAAGTATCTTTTAAACCTCAAGAAGACAAGAGCAAAGTTAAAGTAGATGAGAAAGAGGGAGGAAAATCTATTTTTCCTAAGTTATCTAAACCTTCCAGGTCCATTCAATGTCATAAATATCACGGGAGAGGGCATGTGATGCATGAATGTCCAATTAGAAGAAAAATTATCTTGAGAGAAGAAGGAAAATATGAGAGTGAGAAAAGTGAGGATGAGAAAGAAGAGAGAGGTATGAGTGAAGATGAGGGATTGCCCATAATACTACTTACTTACAAAGAAGTCCTGATTAATTCTGAGATACTAACTTCTTCTTTGCCAAGTAGCATTACTTCTCTTTTGCAGGATTTTGCTGATATATTTCCTGAGGATATTACTAAAGGTATACCAACTTTGCATGGAATTGAGTAACAAATTTACTTTGTACTTGGAGCACAAATTCCAAATAGGCCTGCTTATAGAAGTAATCCTGAAGGACAAAAGAGTTGCAAAGACAAGTCGAAGGGTTACTTGAAAAGGGGTTTATGCAAGAGAGCATAAGTCCTTGCTCTGTTCTTGTTCTATTGGTGCCCAAAAAGGATGGATCTTGGAGGATGTGTGCGGATTGTCGAGAAATCAACAAGATTACGATAAAGTATCGTTATCCTATCCCTCGTCTTGGTGACACGTTAGACCAATTGCATGGGTCTAAAACTTTTTTAAAATTGATCTGACAAGTAGTTACCATCAGATTCAAATGAATCCTGGAGATGAATAACTGCTTTTAAGACTAAATATGGGCTTTATGGGTAGTTAGTTATGCCTTTTGGCTTTACTATTGCACCCAACACTTTCATGAGATTGATGAATCATATCTTTTAGGATTTTCATGAAAAGTTTGTGGTGGTTTATTTTGATGATATCTTTATCTATTGTAAGAATCTGGCTGAGTATGTTGAACACCTAAAACAAGTTTTTGAAGTGCTTAAGAACCAACAATTGTTTGCTAATCTCAAAAAGTGTACCTTTTGTGTGGATCGTGAGGTATTCTTAGGTGTTGTGGTCAGTTCCAAGGGAGTTGAAGTTGATGAAGAGAAAATAAAGGCAATCAAAGAATGACCTAAACCTAAGAGTGTAACTAAGATTAGGAGTTTTCATGGGCTTGCTAGTTTTTATAGGAGGTTTGTTAGAGATTTTAGCATCATTGCTGCTAGTTTGACTTAAGCTATTGAGAAAGACAAGGTTTCACAAGGGGAAAAGAACAAGATGATGCTTTTAACTTATTAAAAAAAATTGTTCTGCTCCTTTTTTGCAATAGCCTGATTTTTCTAAGTCTTTTGAGGTTGATTGTGATGCCTCCGTAAGACGAATAGGTATTGTTTTAATGCAGGATTCCAAGCCCATTGCATACTTTAGTGAAAAGTTGAATGGAGCTACATTGAACTACTCAACTTATGACAAAGAGCTATATGTTTTGGTAAAAGCTTTAGCTACATGACAACATTATTTGTGGTCTAGAGAGTTTGTGGTTAAGACTGCCTATGAATCCTTAAGATACATGAAGAGCAAAGGTAAGATTAATAGTAAGCATGAAAAATGGGTCGAATTTATTGAAACATTTCCATATGTGATTCCTTACAACAAAGCAAAAGAGAAAGTGGTTGCTGATGAACTTTCAAGAAGGTATGTCTTGGTGTCTACTCGTACTTTTAAATTGATAGGTTTTGATCAAATCAAGGGCCTTTATGCTAATGATTCTGATTTTGGTAAGGTTTTTGCAAAGTGTAAGTTGGTTCCTTATGAGCGGTTCAATCTTCAAGATGGATTTCTTTTTAAGGAAAATAAGTTGTGTATTCCTAATAGCTCTTTGCATGAATTATTTGTTAGGGAAGCACATTGTGGTGGGCTCATGGGACACTTTGGAGTTCCCAAAACTTTGGATATACTTGTTGAACATTTTTCTTGGCCTGACATGCGAAAGGATGATGAGAAATTGTGTTCCTAGTGTCTTGAATGTAAACAGGACAAATCAAAAGAATTATCACATGGTCTTTATACTTCTTTACCTGTTCCTACTTCTTCTTGGATTGATATTTTAATGGATTTTGTGTTAGGTTTGCCTAGGACTAAACATGGTAAGGATAGTATATTTGTAGTGGTAGACCGATTTTCAAAAATGACTAACTTTATTCCATATTTGTAGACTAATGATTCATCACATGTGGCTGGTTTATTTGTGAAAGAAGTGGTTAAATTACATGGTATACCTAAAACTATTATTAGTGATAGGTAAGCTAAATTTTTAAGTTACTTTTGGAGAGTTCTTTGGAAAAGTTAGGGACTAAATTGTTATTTTCTACATCTTGTCATCTGCAAAATGATGGGCAAATAGAAGTAGTTAATAGGACTTTAGAAAATATGTTAAGGGCTATTTTAAAGGGAAAATTAACTTTTTGGGAGGAAAATTTGCCCATAGTAGAGTTTGTTTATTATAGAACTATCCATTCTTTTACTGGTAAGTCTCCTTTTGAAGTTGCTTATGGATATAATCCCCTCACTTCTCTTGATTTACTGCCTTTGCTTACTAATGATATTGTTAATATTGATGGTAGGAAGAAGGCTGAAATGATAAAGACGATTCATAAACAAACAAGGCTTACAATTGAACGGAAGAATAAGAAACAACCTTAAGAAATAAGGGGCAAAAATCTATTATTTTTAAGTCTGGAGATCTAATATGGGTGCACTTTAGGAAGGAAAGGTTTCCTTCCAAAAGAAAATCGAAGTTACACCCAAGAGGAGATGGTCCATTTGAATCCCTTGAAAAGATTGGAGACAATGCTTACAAACTTGATCTTCCTAGTGAATATCAAGTTAGTGCTACCTTTCATGTTTCTGATCTTGCTTTGTTTGATGCAACATAAAATTTGGGGAAGAATTTTCTTGAAGAAGAGGGAATGATAACATCTATGGAAACTCATCATCAACTAAGAAAGCTTTGGGAGTTACAAGAGGACCCATGACAAGATCCTAAACATGAAAATTTAAAGACCAACTTAAGGGACTGAAATTAGCTATTACAAAGTGCTGGTGATGGAAGAAGATATCAAGCTCAATGAAGATGTTTTCTCCAAGTCTTACATGTATTTGAAGGCCAAAATTAAAGTCCATAGAAGATGAAATGGAGCCCAAATCAACCCCTAAATGGAGAAAATACTGCAGTATTTTTAATTAGTTTCTAGAATTATATTTAGGAGTTGTTTTATTCTTTGTTGACTCCTAGGACTTTGTGTGAGGCAACCTTCTATGAAATTTAATAGTAGTTTTGTTCTATGTTGACTTCATATGGTAATGTGGGTGGTAGTATTCTAGGTCCTAGGAAATATCATTTTTATTTATGATATCTTTTGACTAACGCCTTCTTCACTACTATATAAAAGGGTCCTTGCTTATTCATGAAAATATGATTTTGAATATTAATATATTTGAAAGTTCTCTCGAACCTTGTGGCGGATTACTTTTTGATTTATCTTACAATCTAACTAGTTCATAGTTTATGATAGTAAGATAATTTTCTCTTGATATCTTTGGTTTATTCTTGGTATTCTTAGAAGACAATTAGTACACTTATTAATTGTTTTCTAATGTTACTCACGAAGCAATCAAGATCCAATTCTGAACTTGATTAATTTCTCAAGTAAAGGCGTTTGGTTTACCTATAGCCAATTCGTTGTTACTTGGATCTTGTCAAATCCATATCTGTTCGTTCTTTTTTAGTCTTTTCAATTAGTTTCCTAGTTTTTCTTCCACATTTATTTTAAGTTCATACTCTATTTTTGGGATTCCCAACCATTGTGTTATCAGTAGCACACTCATTAGACAATACATCCATTCTAGTTTGAAAAACCTTTTTAACTCTAGTAAGCTCATGGCCTCTTACAGGACTCCTTCCCAAGCTAGATCTTACGGGAGACATTTAATAGGACTCATACTCCAAATTCCAACATAAGCACATTCATCACCATAACTAATCTCATCATAATCAGAAGATTCATCACTTTAATTTTCATCAAAAACGTTATGGGTTTTACTCAAATCACAAATTTGATGTGATTCATCATAGGTTTGGCTAGTATTTGAGTCATTATAGCCACCACTCTCATCAAAAAAATTATAGTACATGTCCCTTCCAATATTCTTTGCATCTGATTCCCAATCATCCCCACTATAATAATCCATTCCTTCATTCCAATTGCTTTCAAAATCTGTAGAAGACATGATTTAAATAAAGTTGATTGTTAG